>JAZBQP010000003.1:0-247953 GCA_038407015.1 Ceratocystis ficicola | reverse complement strand
ATCCACGTGCTCGCGGCAAAGAGTGCTTTGCTCAATGCACACGATCGGGCTGCCGTCAGCATGCTTGTCGTATTTGCTCCCTTGTAGCATCCGGCTAGATATCTCAGGCCGTTTGCCACTCGGTTGATGCCGGCTTGTTGTTGTTGTTGTATTTAACGTCTACTCTAACTAGCGAATGCTGTCAATACGACGGCGTTTAAGGTTGATGCCGGCTCCGCGCCGCCGTGCACATGAGTACATATATTTAAATAATTGCCGATTTAAATGAGCTCAGATGACGCAGTGGTAGCGTGTGAGACTGCAGTTCTTAAAGTCATCGGTTCGACTCCGGTTCTGAGCTCATCATGTTTTCTTTTTGTCTCCCATCCAACAACACCCACCCACAATGCCAACTGGTAAAGAAACTTAAGCTCCGGTATGTTATATCCCCTACTAAGACATTCTTTTTTTTCCCCAATGACTTTAAGCCCTGTGTCACGATGTTGTGTAATACAAAATTTAGAGACAAAAGTCTATCGATGTATCCAAAAAGGCTTGTTTTCTGTTATTGGATATCAAAAAGCCCAGATGCCGGCAGACAAGCGAGTGAAGTCCCGGACTATCCTTAGAATGTGGCCAAGCTATGAACAAGTATGTACAAGAAATAGAAGATAATCTTTGAAAAAAGGAAGGAAAAGTACTGGTGTTTCTGTTGCATCCAGCCAGCCTTCTTTGCTGTGCCATATCAATTCCATCTCTCCCTTTCGTGTGCTCCTAGTGTAAAAAGAAGAAAAAGGGCTGTGTATACACCAAGCCGAGAGTAATTAAAAGAAATTAGACCAGCTCAGGTGCTACCGCCACTTGAATTCCCTCCCAGGGACACAAAAAAAAAAAGGTGCAATAGAACGATGAGGAACAGGGCTGACGCAACGTCTCTATAAGTGCGAACAATAATGAAAGAAAAATTGGCGATCCTAAATCCACCCAATATAAGCCAACAAGATGTAGCTCTTCCAACAAGATGGTCCCAAAACACAAGTTCTTGTTTCCAGTGTTGATCTGAGCGTTATCCCGCGGTAAGTTTGAGACAGAGAAGTGAAAAAAAGAAAAATATAAGGTGGTCGTGAGCAGTCATGGAAAGATGTACAGGTGAATGAACATCAAGGGATACCGATGGTCGTAAATCAACACATGAAATCGATCGGCGGCCATTGTTCTTTTTAGTGGTCGTGAACGCGAGCTGGATTTAAGCCGCAATTTCAAATGACACCTCCTCCTTTCCAGCGTCGAGGGAGCCAAATAGGTCCAGGAAAATCTTCTTGGAGCCATCAATGTGTTCAGCAGTGCAGCCCATGCACTTGTCGCGGATAGTAGCAGTGATAGTCTTGCCGTTTCCAGTGATGGTGACAGACTTTCCACAGTACGGGTTGCCGTTGGACTGTGTACCCATGACATCCTTAGAGATGGCAATGATGTAGTCGGTTTCGTCCTTGCCAGAATCGTCAAATCCACAAGCACCCAAGCCCAGATCATAGTAGGTCAGGTAACCACTCTCTCCCCCAGAGCCAGAGTTGTCGGTGGTGGCGGTGGAGCTTTGGGCGGCAGGGGCAGAAGAAGAAGTGGCGGGTGCCTGATAGACAGGCTCACTGGTTGTGGTAGGAGCAACGTACACAGGTTCGGCTGAAGTTGTAGGATCGGTGTCCTCATCGGCATAAGTGGGCGCAACATACTCGGCAGCAACAGGTGTAGAGCTAGTAGGAACATACACAGGCTCAGAGGATGATGTCTCTGCAGGGGCCTGTGTGGGAGCAGGCTCCGATTTGGAAGTGAACATGGTCTGCAGAGTAGTGGCAGGAGGGGCAGGAGCCGAGTATGAAGATGAAGATGAAGATGAAGAGGCGTGTTCGTAGAACAGGCCGTCGTCAGTTTGGGCCGGTGCGCTTTCAGTGGTAGTGGTAGCGGGAGCCATGTCGCCGGGGAGAATAGTTTCAGGAGCCTGGGTAGCGACACCCTCGCTGTCAACCCACTCAATGACAGTTGCCCACTGAGTCTCGTAGACGCATTCGGTCTTCACTTTGTTGACATAATCATAGATATCAACAGTATCCAAGGTGTCATCGGCGTTGGCGACGCGTCTTGCCTCCAGGGACCGTTTGTGGAAAGCTTCATGGCCATGGCCGCTGTGAGGCTGAGCCACCACGGAGGCCGCAGCGAAGAGGGTAGAGACAATGACAGTAGACTTCATTTTGGTGATGGAAAATTGGAGGGGAGTAAGTGTTGGGGTGATGGTGGGTAGCTGTCACGGAGAATATCAAGGGACTGGATAGATGGCAGAAGATCAAACAGTATACAATGAGAGTGATAGAGAGCCGGTCTCGAAAGCACAAACAGGATAATGAATGGAAAATGCTGAGGAGGGGAAAAGGAGCTGGCTTTTCACGATCAACAACAGGTAAAGAATATTGCACAAGGGCAAAGAATGAGTGTGAAGTGAAGTATGAAGGTTTGCGGTGGGGTGAAGAGAGAAGAAGAAGAAAGAGGGACGAGATGCTGGGGAGAGCCGAGTATTTTATCTTGGAAGAGCCATTATGTGAACGTTATGGGGATCCATGGCGGAAACAAGTCAACAAGGTAACTTTACGTCTATTTTTTGGGCCTTTCTTCGTCAGCTATGGGTTTCACGAGGTTTTTGCTGTTGCTAGGACTAGGTACTAGGGGCTTGAGCCGGGGCCTAGTCACCACTTGATCCAAGTACCAAGTACAAAAATGCGGCTGGAGATTTGGCAGTGTTTGGTTAGAGTCGACTCAGGGCCGTTGTACCACTGACATGACGGCCCTATTTCTTCCGCCTGGTCTTCTGAGTTGCTGTTCCCTTTTTGTTTTATTTGATTTTTTTTTTCAACATGAAAGGCTCATTTGCCACAGAAAAGAAGGCTCACATCACACTGGTTGAAAGATGCCCGGAATCGGTAGAATGTCTAGGCTCAGGGGCATTCATAAAAAAAAAAAAAAAAAAAAGAATTCTTTCCCCCCCCCCCCCCCCTTCCTCTACCCAAAGAGGCAGCTTCACAGTCACAGCCAATCACAGGCGGCTCCTTTAGGGGCGTGCGGCCCGGTGCACGCCCCCCCACTTTTCCCTTTTCCTTTCGACTCACTACTCACCACTCTTGTCTTGCCCACCCCTTGATTTTCGCCTTCTTTGCGCCCCTTCGTTGTCTCCGGGCGAAAGAGAAACAGCCACAGCTGGCCTAACTGGGCTAAAGCAGCTACAAAGCCAAAGCCATCTCGAAAGCCCAGCTAAAACGGATCAAACAAGTCTATGGGGCCGCTGTGACAGGGGTCTTCACTAAACGATCTAGCCAGGGACCGTTCCCTCCTTCTGGCTTAGACTGGTCCTCAGGGCTTAAGGGCTTGTGGCTTTTCAGAATGGAAATTAAGACCAGGAATCCGACCTAGACCCAGTCTGTGCCAAGGTACCTTTTTCTCCCCTCGCAGCCTCTGTTGGGCACAAGCTGATTGTTACTTTGGATCTATGCTACCTGCTTTGTTACTACACTACCACCAAACAAAACACGCGCCCGGACATCCCATAGATCCTGTCAGGAACCAACCAACAGCTTTCAGCGGCTGGTCGGCCCAGCCCTTGGTCGGCCCCTGCTAAAAGCTCCTTTCACGGTTCAATTCTTCCTTTCGCCTTTCGACTATCCTACCTGGGCCGCTACTATCGCTCCCTCCTGCCCTTTGGTATGTTACGAGTTTGTTTTCTTAGACTCTCGTGACACTACTCACATGCTTTCATAGCGGTAGTCTCCTCTAGTCTCCCCTCTTCCATCCCCTGAACTACGCCGTATCACCAAAGGCCAAAAGTACTCCAAGCTACAAGTTGGCAGCAAATCTCCATGGAGAACGCACTGAAAGCCGGGCATGTGATTTGTAGCCAAAAGCCAACATAGCGCCTCTAGGATGAGGGCTACGGCTAGTATCAAACCCATCGCGTCGCAGAGGCAGTCAGTCATGTGGGGAATGCACGCCAGACCAGTCATTTGATGGTTTTCACAGGTGCTCTCTGGCTGCTTCGGAGGTGCAGAGTGGGGAGATTTTGGTTTCTTGTCATCGTTGGCCCATTTGCCAACTCGGCCATTGAAGGCGTCTTACATCCTGCATCACATCACTGCCATTCATGCTCTGGCATGCTTGTCCAACGGCCGGAGCTCGCTCTTCTTGCGGTTCTACTGGACTGGTACTGTCCCTTCCCCGTTTTGCCCTAGCCTGTTGCTTTCTTTTGGCCCCTCTCAACGAACAACACCAACACCAGCCCTAGTGCGGCCGAGACATTCTCACCAAGCCTAGCCAACATAGAGACGCGGTCCAGGCGAATCCGAATAGCATGGAGATGCAAAAAGAAACCAGAAGAGCCGGACAACACGTAACAGATGCTGGGAAAAGGTCCAGAACAAGATCTAGATTCGTCTCTCTAATCCTCTTGTTTTAGTTTTTGAGCCTTCCTTCCTGTCGGGATTTCTGGTCTTGTTCTTCTCTCTCGCTCGGCTCGCAACGCAAGGCCTTTTGCCGACTGCACTGTTTTTATCTTGCCCCGCCGGGTGGTTTACTGCCTTTGGCCTGACTGGTGTATGCTTCGGTTTATCCTTCCATCTCTCTGGTAACTTTGACATGTACAACGCGTGCTGGCCATAAACTTTAAGTTTTCTCTTTCTAGAGAAAACAAAACTAGCTCCCTGGAGGCAAATGCAGACACATGTATATACACAGACCTCCAAAGGCATGCTCTGCCCCACGCACACAAGCATTAAATTGCGAACATCCACCTGCCAGCGTATAAAGTCAGGATCTACAGCAGGCTGGTGCACTGGGTAATGGTGGGCTGTAGTGTATCAAGGCAAGCCCGCTGTGGGCCAAGAATCCAAACGCCAGGCCAGGCCAGCCTTGTTCTGTCCTGTGTGGACTAGAATACTGTACACTTGTTCTCCAGCCCCCTCGCTATTGCTGGGCTCTGAGGCCTGAGCTTTAGGCTCGTAAGATTCTGAAGGTTCCTCCACTTTCATCCTTGTCCCCAGACCCCTTGTCATTGGATTCTTGCCATCCTCGGCTTAAGGCGAGGCGAGGGAACGCCTTGCGTGCTCGAGTTGAATTGCATGCGTAACCCTTACAATTGATAACCGAAGCCCCGAGTGTGCTCACAGGTTTCATGGTTTGCGTCCTACTGACAGACGAAACTCCACATTCTTTTTCCTCCAAGCCAGACTTCTGTAGCGTTTAGTGTTTTTGCGTGCGTGGACGCTTGATTCAGGAACAAGGATAACGTTAATACGTTGTCATGCCTGTCTTGTCTTGTATTGAAAAATGAAGGAAGAGGGGAAACAAACAACACTAAACGAACATCCTATCCGTTCGTGGTTGTATCATGAAGATTCTTTCCAGGCTTGATGGGATATTTTTAAATATCCATACAGACAGCGGGAAGCCTCGGTCGACGTGCCTGATGCAAACCTCTGCAGGCCCGGCCGGATTAGGTAGTGGGAACGAGTAAGAGAGCCAGCCAACAAGTAAGCAGAAAACAATGAGTGGTAAGATGCCATCATGTTGTCCCTGGGAGCTATTCATGGATCCCAGAGCTCGCAAGCTCCTCGGCGCCTAGCCTACTCTATGTGTAAGCGCATATGCAAACAAGCAAATTGAGAAAGTGACAGTGGATATTGCTGGAGCCGCGGGCATCAGCTAGACACGGGATGCATGCACATGTGCTTACGTATGCGTACCTGTGTCCAGCAGATGGTTTTTTCTTCCTACTCCTCTACCCTCTTTTGCGTCTTCCCTTTGAGCCTAAATCGGCACGTAAGATTCTCGAGGAAACAAGAGAGCGCCGCCGGTGCCGGTGCTAGCGGACAGCAGGGTGGGGACAACCGAGGAGAATAGACGGATGAGTGGCGAGTCTACGAACCATTGGTTAGTCTTGGATGTTTCCTGTTCTCCTTGGTGTGCCTGTCTTAGGCTCATCACCAAAAGCGTTGAGGAAGCAAGGAAACAAAAGAGAAAAGAGGGGAAAAGGGAAAAGGGAAAAAAATTGCAAGAAAGGCCGGGGAACAGAAAAGGATGGGTAGCAAGCAGGAACACACCACATACCCACAGGCGGATTATGGCCCCCTCGCACACCTCTTTTTATTGCTCTGCTCGTAAGGTATAGGTACATGGTACCTAGACTGCGCGCTGCGGATGGCGAATCCATGGGTGTGGTGTGTTTGTTTGTACACAGTACAAGCGAGGAGAAGGAGAGAACAAGGTGGCTGGAAAAGAAAAAACTCTTCCCTTTTCTTTTTCTTTCTCTCCCTTTTGTTCCTGGTTCCTATTCATAATGTTTTCCTCAATGAGGTGAGGGATCATGGTTGAAAGACAGGGCTAGGGAAGAGCACAACAACACAACATGTGCAGTAGTTCAGCTACATTGCCAGACACTAAACTTAAAGTGGAAGAAATGATGGGGAGGGAGAAGGACATATAGAGAATGTTCCAGTCCGTTCAACAGCTGCCCGCTGTGATCGACACCAAGACCAACTTGTCTCGTTGTTTTCTCCATGTCTCCGTGTTTCAAGTCCTCATCTTAGACGCTTGCAAAGGGGACAGAAACATGAAGGCTTTCAAGGTTGGGTGTTAAATGAAAACAGATGGCAAGCACCGGTTCTAGGAAGCCAAATTGGCTTATGGCTTGGTTTGTGACTGGAGAAAGGGTTGTGTTGCCTGGATAACAGCTGGCATGGGCTTGAACTCTTAGACCGACCAGCTCAGAAGCTTCGTATTTTGTTCGGCCCTTGCATCTTCTTTGCTTGGACTCTGAGAACCGCCAGGTTGTGGCTGGTGTGCTGGCAATTTGCGAATGCCTGGGTATAAAAGGGAGGCAGCCTAAGCAATGGACAGAAAAGGCTGACTTGGGAGAAAGAGCGGAAGATGGACATGGGTATGTACATTGCGAAGTTCTGTTTGACAGTGGCTGGCAGGTCTTGCGAAAAGGCGGGGAGATTACGCCTGGCACAAGGTTACTGTCATTTACAGCCGGCCTGTAGCCGCAGCAGTGCCTCCAGGCCCCGCCCCGGCCTGGTGGCTTAGGGCATCGTGCCCTGGGAAAAAGACACCTAATCCAACACAAAAAAATAGCTACTAAAATTCTGGCCCCGACCCTCAAGCCCAACCGAGGCTGCATGATCGACCTCGGAGGGATGAAAGGGGGGGAAGAGGGAGAGAAAAGAGAAAGACCAGCGGCCATGTTATGTTGTGTCTGTCGATCACTAGAACGATGGATGGATGCACATTCTCGTAGGATAGTCAGGAAAGCCGTTCACGCGCACATCCTATTTGTCTGGAGTTTTCTTTCATTGATTTGTTGCCTGTCCCACTGATGCTGCCTCAGATAGGCACTTCTGGGCTCATCCCTGCCCAAAGCAAAGTACATGCTGTGCATTTGAAACAGCCTCAGAAAATCTACCTTGCTTCCTCTGTCCTAGCGCAGGGGAACAGAGCAATGAAACGGGCAACAGAGACAGACAGAGAGAGAACAAAGAAAAAGCGGCATGAATGAGAAAACCGAAACTGACAGCAATAAAGAAAATCTCGGTAACACATACATTCCCCAAAGAGAGGGCTAGGGCTGGCTGATTGAGGAAGAGGCGCCTGAAAGCAAGAACAGGCTGAAAGCAAGGGCAAGCAAGGGCAAGCAAGGGCAAGCAAGGGCAAGCAAGGCTGAAAAATGGCCTCAATCTGAATGAATGATCTTCTTTTGGCTGTTCACAGAAGCAAAACCAAAACCAAAAACCGCAACTCCATGCCATGTATGGCAGTTAACTCGTATAGGCACGCACATGGAGAGGAGAGAGCTTACCGCTGACAACTCACAAGCTAGGCGATAGGCGGTATACCCACATGATACCCATATGTTATCTATCAGCCAATCATGTGCTCGCAAGGATGGGTATAGGTACACGCTTGCTGCCAACACGTACTGCATGTATGGATCATTGGTCTGTACCTGTACGTTCCTGAGCCCACACCTGTCCAATATATCATGCACGTTTTAGAGGTCTCATGCTTGCTCGCCCGGGCAAAGCCTACGCGGGGGCGGGAAAATAGAAAAGACGGTCTAGGCGGCACTGGCGTTTCGCTTTTTCTCCTTCTTGGGCCTCCATCGTGGTTAGACAAACATTGTATTGGCATAGACAACGAATGGGGCTTCAAAGTACTACGTGGTCTTGCCACATATGGGTTGCCTGCTCTAACAGATGCTCGACTATGCACATTATGGTGCACGCACTACAATGCATACACTAGGACGTTTCGCCTTCTTGCTTGCACGCTTTTGTCCTTGGCACCCTCTTTAAAGACCTCTGGACTTGTTTGGCGTGTGTAGGATGGTAACTGGCCATACCACATCTGCTCAAGTAGGGTGACTCCGTGACGTATAAATAACTAGGAGAAGCCAAAGGCCGGTTGGCATCGTTGGTTCGAGTGTCGGGGGGCCTGAACGGGCTGATTGGCTGGTCGCGTTGTTTCCTTCTTTAGCCACTTCGCTCTGAAGATTTCGCACATTCTGGTTCCTACCCCAAACGCATTGGAACAGAGTACCTACATGTATGCGCGTAGTAACAAAGTGAAGCGTAAAGAGCCTACGCAGGGATTGGATTGTTGGGTCGGAGATACGCCGCCCTGAGTTATGTGACTCGGGCTTTCGGGGGGGAGATTATCGACTGCAAAATGATTTTCTCACAAACGAAGGAGGGAAGGACAGAAATATTGAGCGGGATATGGTGTATCCCACCATCAACAATAGAACTGTTTCTCTCCTCCAGCCACTTCGCTCTCTTACCCTCCTCACCTTTGCCTTCTAACCAGCGCGCGTTTGTCTGGGTGTATTATGCATTTGAGACAAAGGCAATATCTTGCTCCAATATCTAACGCAAGAATAGCGTGATACTACGCCAAGCTAGCTCATCACAAGTTTAGCCTGGCTGCTGACGGCGTCAGAGGGGTAAAAATATTGAGTTGGTATAACCGTATTAGGTAGACTTACATGTAGAGAGAAAAATGGGTCTCGGGTTACACACACACAAACCCACCAAACATGGGAACCTAGGTCCTTGGGAATCTTGAGTAGGCCGAGCTGGGCTCCGCTCTGCCTAGCCTAGCTTGTTGACCTGGAGGCAAGGCATTGGTAGGTGTCGGGCGATAATAACGCCGGAGTCTCTTTGTGCTCTCCCTCGCCTTTTGCCGCCTACTGTATAGGCATCCTGTTTGACACGCAATGTATTAGGCAAGGGCTCTTCATCAAGGTGGTGAGGATATGGAGTATCGCCATTCGAATCTCGCACTTAAAGTGCGAGCATCGCCAAGAACCTTTCCGGGTCTAGACCAGCCGGATTCCAATTCCCGGGCTTTTTTCCCAGTACATCTGGATGCAGCTTCGGCTTAAAGAGTGCCTTTCTTATGTCTTGCTTATTCTTAGATCTAGCCCTTGTAAAATGCACGGATTGTAGCAATGTTTGTGAGCTAGTTTCAGTGAACAAGAAAAATCTATACTGTAGTCCTACGTATGACAAAGTATCAACCTGGATACATTGTTATAGTCTTCAAATTATCGCTTCAGCCCTAGACTCGGAGAGACACTCTGCTCTGATTTCACCGCCATGCATTCAATTTCTCTAAATGTCTCCATTCGGAGCTGTATAACAGCAGCAGCTCTAATCATGTGTCATGTGGCTTTATATTGATGTGGGCCGTCGTCATGTATCCCTCTATTTTGGCGCTTGATACGTATGCACCATCCTGTACTACAATCCCCGCTGCATTCAAGTTGCAAAGACTTGATAAAAGGGGTTTGTCTCGGGCGTGAAAACATGCTTTAAGAAAACGTAGAGAGTGGAAAGCCTGGCGAAGACCAGACAAGTAGAACCAGACAAGTAGAAGCCTCTGCAGGTAAATGCTGTGCCTGGGATTTTCTGCATGTGTAATATGACTGGTACACCACCAAGGATACATTGGTTACACATGTCTCGCCACAATGCGCAAACCATCTATTATCCCTTCCCAATACTCCGAATTGTGCTAGCATAATCAATTTAGGCCTAGTAGCCCTGCCCTTAGCCATCGATACTTCATGTGAGGCCCTATGAGTTATGAGATTGATGAGGAACTCAAGTTTTAACCGTGTGTCTACGTGAAGGTTACACATTCGGAGTTGGGTTGAATCAAAAGGAATGAGCAAGTATGGCTTTTTCTTGTCAAATGTAGTAAAACTCGGGTAGGTTATATAGGTGTCTCATGATAGTCTAGGACATCGCCGTTGGTTCGGTTATCAGCTCCCCTCAAGACTATGATGCACTACATTGCTAATCACACCTATGTATGTTATCCGGCCCTAATGGGCGTGAGAGGGGGATGTAGCAATATAACAACATATCCCCCCTCTCTAATAAGGAGTGCATTCTACAACCTAACAGCTGCATGAATGGGTGATTTTCTGGCCGTAATGATGCATCGGAGGTTTAGTGAGTTGCGTACGATTCAGCTTCTGCCTAGTCCTCCGGAGGTAGTAGTGATTACAATGTCAATATTTACTCATTCAAAGTAGATTTTTCTCTAGAAGACTAGATGGGGGGCGGAGATACGCAGACGAGAGCATAGAGATGAAATAATTCTCCAGTTGTCGTTGTGGACCATTAGCCGATGGAAGTCGTGGGTCCGGGCGGCTGCAGTTAGTCTGCAACAGCCATGTTGTGGGGAACAGATACTGTCTGTATATAGCCTTGATGGTATTAAGAAGCCTTGAGAAATGCATGGTAATGCTGATGCTGATATTAGCATTTTCTAAGCCCGACACTAACAGCCATAGTTGACGCGGTTACACAGTCTGGAGCACGAATTTCGACGCTGCTTGCCGGCAACAGACACCAAGGGACTGTCGAAAGTTATGCTTGTGCTACCAGGCTATTAAAGTGATGGCTTGGATAAGACACTGGGGTTATTGCATGCATAGTTTTGCTAGTGGCCAGACTTTTAGCGACGACCGCCTGCTACAATAGATAGGCCGGGAAGAGTCTGTGTAATGATGTCAGATTAGACATTGGGTGGGAGAGAAGACTCGAGGTGATACCTGGTGTACGGTAGGCGCATCTTTTTTTCATCGAACCAATGGTTGGCTATTAGATTGTTGTAATTACTGCAGTATTTCCAAAACTGCATCTTTCAAAAAGAGCATCTATAGTTGGCTCTTAATGCCTCGTTTGTAAGATTGGACTGTAAGTAGGGCGTCGCTGTATTGGTTCGATGAATCTGAATGACATAGCTTAGTAGCTTTGGTAAACAACCTAGAGTAAAGGTTGTGACTTTCTACGTGTCCTGGGATGTCATTTCTGGCAGAAGTTTGGGCGCATAGAAGATGTATTGAAAAAAACTGACCATGTTGGAATTGTATTGAAACTATATTTCGCTGATTCTCAGATATTGGACTGATGATGACGAGACTGTGGTGTGTCTAGGGCAAAAGATTGGCTGTACGAGGGAGGAAGGGACAATATCGGATTCCAAGGGGGGCTGTGGGTTGCTTTTACCCTAAAATATGATCATAGTGTAAAGGAAAGAGACTGTTGGAATATTGATTAGAAGGGGTTGACCATGATCGAAGTACCGGGCGGAGCTTGCCCAGGCGTAGATCAACGTTCCCACGATAGTCTTTCACTTGGCGCGGGCCGGGTCTGTCAGCTGTATTGAACAGCCCATACTTTAGCTACAAGATGTCTATTCAATTATCGAGAATAGTCCTTGGGCGGACTTTATACGTAAAAAAGGTATTGCCTTTTTGACGAATACAAATCTGGCCAAGTATTACGTACCAAAGTTCGAGTAGAGGCACAAGAGTCTCATTATCATACGGAGTGGAGTGCCTTCCGCCTTTGTGAGGTTTAGGGCGATTAACTCATTTCAAAAAGCAAAATGGAAAGACGGGATACACACATAACCTAAAACCATGGTCCATAATTAGTAATTCTCGATAGTGGGTTTATGAGGCAGTAGCTGTAGATGCATACCATACTAGTAGCAGATGTTTGTACTGCCGTACCTCTACATTTTTGCATCTTTGTACTAGGTCACAAAACACAAAACCATGAGGGTAGATCCTCGCGTCAAAGGGCAGGCTCTACCATGGTGATTTATTGGATTTGACTGTCCCTGTTCAGCAACCCCTTCAAATGCCCACACAATATTTTTGTGCACTCTCTTGAAACTGGCCTACGCACCTAGCTGAATGTAGGGATGGGCTGCAAGAGATTGGGGCTTCAAGTACAACACCGAGAGATCGCCACGGGCCGACGACAACGATCGCGGCCGCAAACGCATCACGATACCAACATGAATTGTTGTGTTCTTGAGCATCGCGATGAATCAATGCCAGGCTTGGAACATGTTGCCAAAGTTTGAGCTGCACTGCTAATACAGGATAACCATGAACTCAGAAAAGTCACCCAAGCAGTCTAAATTATGGTGTCAAATCTATCCCTATGTGTCTCAATACTTGGGACAAGCAACCGCTGATTGCTGGCGTCAGAGTACCATTTTTGCTGGATTTTGAGCGCTTACAGCACCGAAAGGCCCCTAGATCTTGTGGTCATCAAGTCACTCGTAGGAATGCTGCCGGATTCCTGAACGTGGCCGTTGCACCTGGCCTGGTCTCGATATCAAGTGAAGCTGTAGCTGGCTAGCTCAGACTATGGACAGCTCTCAAATTTTTGGAGCCCCATTAGCCCAATGTTCCCTGAAATGGCAATAAGAGAGGAGCTTTGATATTATATATTTCCCTCTAGGTGTGGAATGTCAATAGGAAATATGTCCGTTCTATCGGGGAGACTCTTGAAGCTCCTCTGGATTGCGACGTTGCCTGGCAAAAGGGAACCCCGTTACTGCACACCACACAGACTTGTTTGGAGGTGTCCTCTCGTACAAGACTATCGTCACGGCCACCTCTAGAGCCTTCGTTCCTTCTATCACTTGCATTCTCTTTCTTCTTGTTGTCTTGGCCATTGGACCGCCGCTTACACAGTCAGTTCCTTTCTTCGTCTTTCTTACATACGCTCCTTTTACCCTTTATTCTTCCTTTCTCACTGTCCTTAATTTCTATTGTCCATGCTTAGCTCGCTCTAGTATCCACTACAACTTTTGCTGCTAGTTTAATACAATATCACCGCGCGAGACTCCATCCATACCATATCCATAACCGGCCTCGACCATGCGGCAAGCTTATAATGTTGTAGCCGCATTGGTGGCTGCAACTACGACTATAGCCACCCCTACCATCTCTTTTCCCTTTAATTCACAGCTTCCACCGGTGGCTAGAGTATCAAACGAGTACTCATATACCTTTTCCACCAACACTTTTAGCTCAAATCTCGATATCAAATACACCCTTAATAATGCTCCAGACTGGATAACCGTAGACAGCAAGTCAAGGAAAATTCACGGGACTCCGCCAGATGATTTTGTTGCTAGTGGGAACTCGACCGGGGTGGACATGATCCTCGTGGCCTCCGATAGCGAGGGCTCGGCTGAGATGAACGCCACCATCGTTGTTTCTAAAAGCCCTGCGCCGGCTCTTCTGAAGCCCCTGGAAGACCAGATATCGGGCTTTGGTGACTTCTCGGCCCCCTCATCCTTGCTCTTGTATCCATCTACTGCATTCAACTTTTCCTTTGATCCCTCGACCTTTGCCAATGCTTTGGGGAGTCTTAATTATTATGCCGTGTCTGGCGATGGAAGTCCTCTTCCTGCCTGGGTTAGATTCAATAGCGAGACCTTGCAGTTCTCAGGGACTTCCCCTCCGTTCGAGTCTCTTATTTCCCCCCCACAAGTCTTCGATCTACAGTTTGTGGCATCTGATGTTCCTGGCTTCTCTGCAATTTCAATGTCGTTTGACATCACTGTTGGCACTCGCAAGCTGACTTCTGAGAACCCGATAATTGTCCTCAATGTGACCAAGAGCGACACTATTAGCTATGATGGCTTGAAAGACGAAATTGAGCTTGATGGAGGTCGCGTCTCACCTGGAAATCTCACTGTCGACACAGAAAACATGCCATCATGGGTGTCCTTTAATGAAGACAACTGGGATATTTCCGGCACTGCGCCATCAGAGGCTGAATCTACAAAGTTCCTCATCCAGTTTAAGGATTCACTCTCGGACAATCTGGGCGTGCAGGTGGTTGTCAACATCGCTGACTCTCTGTTCACTGATAAGATACCTTTGATCAAAATTGCCCCCGGTGAGACAGTTGATTTCGATTTCGCACATTATGTTTCTAATGCTTCCGACGTGGCTATTACCATTGACAGCAACCAGTCTTGGTTGAAAATCAATGGCCTCAAACTTGCAGGCACTGCTCCCAGAGATTTGCAGCCGTCAACCTTTCAACTTACTGTAACTGCCAACTCGCAGACTCTCACGGGTGTAAAGCAAACCATGCAGGCTGTTGTTGACATTACTGACGAGACTGGCTCAGGCTCTGATGAGTCACATAAAAAGTCGGACAAACTGAGCAAGGCCCAAATTGCTCTGGTTGTTATCCTTCCTATTATCTGTACTATACTTTTGGCTGGTATCGTCATTTGTCTCGTTAAGCATCGTCGTCGTCGGAACCCTAGACCTAAGACTATTATCGTCGAGGAAATAATCGGCCCATTGCCGTCAGATCTTCGCCGTGATGAAACCCGCACTTCATTCGATGGGCGAAGCCCCACTGACTCGGAGTACTGCTACATCGACAACTTCCCCTTTCATGGTCAGCAGTCTAAACCTTACGGCAATCAGGGTGGTGGTCTTCGTGGAGCCTACTCGGACTCTGACATGGCGCGGGATCTAACTGTGGACACGCGTACTGCCCGCTCGTTTAGCGAGTCTGGCCCTCGGCGTAGTGAATCCTGGGTTACGATTGAGGCTAACCCACGCTCCCCGCAGAAGGCTTTTATGTCTAAAGCATCTCGTCTGGGAAGAGACGCCACCTTCCAGAGCGAGGCAGTCTCAAATACTGATCAGTCTAGTTGGTATACTGAGCCGCAGACATCGTCATTTCGCCGTGAGCCTGATCTCTCAGCCCCGTCTTTGCCGGATCTCCCGGATCTTGGGCAATTTCCGGAAATGCCTGAAACGAAGAGGTCTCTTGATATGAGCTCAGATAGAGATGTTCCTATGGTTGATATTCTGGATCAGGAAGTTCACAGGAGCGAAGAAGTGGCGCGAGCAAAGGAGCAAGAGGAAGATGATCAAGAGCTTCCACAGATACAACACGGAACAGATCGATCCTTGCCTGATATCCCTAGCTCCGAGGCCCTTCCATCTATTCGCGAGTCTTCAACGCCTTCTCCTCCACCCCCGGCTCATCTCCCGTCGCTTTTGGGCAATGTGCGGCGCCCACAATCGCCACCAATGGTAAATGTCTGGCCCGACGCCACATCCCATCCTGACAACGCTGCATCCACGCCATTGTCTCTTCCTAGAAATCCATCTCTCTCGCAGGCCGAGAAAGCCCCTCTATCAAATCGAACAACCCACTATTCATACACACCAGGAGAACCGTCAATTCCACGGAAATCAAGCCGTAGAACAGGCGGACAAGGCAGCCTCACGCCTAGCAAGAGCAACAGCAACTTGAACATGCGTGTTTCGCTGGGGCCTCGCATGAACGAGCGGCATAAGCAGCCAACCACCGCTAGTTTAGAGTCGATGCAGGGTAAAGAAAACCAGCTTGCTGCCGATAACTGGAAGTCGGGTGCCTCACGCGAGTATCTTGACATTCCGTACCGCGACCTCTATGGCGGCACGGTATCTTCAGGGAGCACACGCCGCTCTATTTCGTCGGCCGAGTCACGGTCATACTCGTCTGGGTCCCGCCAAAGCTCTCTACGCGGGGGCAGCAGTGACCGGCGACGGATGACACACAACGGACCGTCAAGGCGTAAGGCGAGTGGGAGCAGAAGAACTTCAGGATCAGCGGTCAGCGGCGAATTCATGCAGTCGATCCCTATTGGCTATGAAGGGGATAACCCAAGGTCGATGGGCCTGCCCTATCTGGGCTATGGGGAGTATCCAGTGTCAAAGCCATCTTTCATTACAGCGCGAGAATTTCAGTCAATGAGCACTGTGGATTCACTAGGTACTGAGGGTGGGTTCATTTGATTTCGTGATTTGATGTTGGAGAGAAAGCGACCATTTGCAAAGTCGCAGCGGTTGAGCATATTTTGGGTGAACGTGTTTTTGTCGTTATTTTTTATACTTTTTTCCCTTTTATTTTGTTTCTATTTCCTTGACTATAGTTTCCTGCGTTCAGCAGGGTTTGGGCGAGTTTGACATTGGGCTGTCCGTATACAATAGCAGCAGATAAATATGAAAATGAACTGAGTCTATAACTGGTGCGGCAGGCTATTGGCGGTCATAAGACAGGACAACACCATGAATATAACAAGAGTTGCATTATCATGTTGAAGATGCTGGAGGGGCGAGGCAGGTAGGCAGACAGTGCCAACCCGTGGAGAGTACACGTTGAGGCACCATTATCTAAGACTTGCTGATAACGCATTGGGCATTGAAATTGCAGTTCTAGGCCATTGGAGCACCGGGACAGGGAGGGGGACAAGAGGAGAACAACGTGGGGGGGGAGTGAGGCAGAGGTAGTGGATAGATAGGCGAGTGATAGGCCGTGTCAAATGGACAGTATGTACAATAATGTGCGCTGGAAAATATGGATCATAGGACAGTGCGACACACTGGAGGGTGGGGAGGCCAAGCTGGGGGAGGGGATTTTCCCCGCCCCCGCCATCAGTGCATTACAGTACAGGCGCTGTTTTAATGGTTGGTGCTAGGAGAGCTTACTGGATATGGGTGATATGCAACAGAGCAATGGGTGCTGGATAGTCAGATGTCAAGGTTCGAGCAACGTGAAGCAATTGCCCATCTCGTGGTGGTGATCTTTTGAAGAGATTTCTCTTTTGCCATCAGGGTGCGGACCTCTCTCTTCTTCATGTTCACGTTCTTGTTCTTTTTCTTTTTTTCTAACCTTCGCATTCCTCTTGTTGTTGGTTAACAGATGGACTTGTTGAAATAATCGTCTTGTCAGCAAAGCCACGGCCAAAAACAAGCATTGTTCCGGCTTCACCAGCATTTCCTTACTGACTTGGCGACAAGCGACAAGTGACAGTTGACGAGTAGCAAATCAGCAGAGACAAAGCACTAGCGGTGACTCAAGCTAGGAAGACAGGGCCCCAAGAACCCTATACCATCGATTGATTCAGCTTCCTGAAACGCAAGCTACAGTTGGTACGTGCTATAATCCCCTGCCCATTATTGTCAGTGCTTCATCACCACATCACCAGCTCAACGGAGCAATCATTTCGGCTAGTGCATGGGAAACGCCAGAAGATTAGTGGCTGGCTTTTGGGCTTGTTGATTGATTGCACATTTCTGCTAGCATCAGTTCTCTCCTTCCTTGCAAGCAAGAATGTAGGCAAAGCAAAGCATGAAATTGTCCAGTTTGAGGTTTGAGATCTCCAACAAGCTGAGCCTAGTTTGCCCTTTAGAGTGCTACCATAACAAGCTTTTTGTGTTGTTGTTCCCCCTCTCTCCCCTTTCCCCCAAAAGCCTGCCCAGCCCTTCTTTTCCAGCGAGGTCTAATGACATCTGTCCCGTACCAACAGAGCCTGCCCTCCTTTGTTCCCTGTAACTTTGGATTTGCAAACTAACGGTTACTGTGGCTCAACCAAAATCTCTGGCCTGTCCACTAGCTTATTTCCTTGCTCTTCACTGACTTCAAGGCAACCCCGCGATTATCAACAACAAGCCTCTCCACTATCCACTAAACCTTGCCTGCATCCGACTCCGTCTTGCCGGGGGTTTTCTTTCTTTTTTTCCTTTTTTTTCCATCTCCAGCTCATAATTCTCTTTTTTCTCTTGCCCAGAAATTTATTCTACTTCTCCCTTCCATCCTCCATTTTTCTTCTCGTTGCTCTCTGTGCCTAGAAATCAGGTTTTTTCGGCCATTCATCCTCGCCTTGCCTTGCTCGACAAACAAACTCTCCACGACACATCTGGCCCTCTTGTCCTTGGTGGCGCCCCTTCTGCTCTGGGTTTTTCTCCTCCCCCTCTCTGCTCAACAGGCCCCCAGTCTAGCCCAGCCCAGCTTAAGCCAACAAACAAAGCCAGGCAGAACAGACCCGACGAGACAGCCAGACCCACGACTTGTTCATCCCTCTTCTCTTTCTCTTCATCCTGGACTGATCTGATCAAACCCGTTTCTTGCTTTGCTCATCTACCCCCCATCCCGTCCATTCATAGGCCCACTTCCTCTTCCTGTTCGTCAAATCTTCTTTCTCAACCAGCCTCGATCCCACTCGCATTTTCTACCGCTCCATACCCGCGATCAACGCATAAAAATTTCATCATGGGTCAGACTCTTTCTGAGCCCGTCGTCGAAAAGGTAAGCAAGCGCCTCCCCGCAAGTCCTGTCTACCCAGCCCGCCAGCCAGTCAGCCATTCAATCAATCAACGACGACTTTCCTTTTGCCGCGCTGCTTTATCTCCGCACTGCACCGCATCGCACTACAACCCTTCATCCTATGCTGTTCTATCTACACTGTCCTTTGTCTTGTATGACCTGGTATGATCTTGATTTGGCCCGTCCCATTTCTTATCATGTCCGACCCGCCTGACATCGACCTTGTATTGTCTTGCTGCCTGCCGTGCCGTGTCGTGCCATCCCATTCTATATTTCTGCTACGGCCATTGCTATTGCCATTGATGCACTACCTCGTAGCTACTACCGTGGCTACGGCGACATTGATCTGCTTGTCCGCTTGCATTAATCTTGCATCCGTGTCCAATTCCAGCCGCATGGCCCGAAGTTGTGTGTGCTTTTTTACTGTCTACCTATTTGTCTTTGCTTCTTTTGCCTTGACACACGCTCGATCTCGTCCGCCTCTTCCCTACTGCCTGTTAGGTTTTCCTTATTCCGCAGTCGACCACGTGCCCACACACAATCTCTCTTAATCTTGCTTAATCTCTCTTTTCGTCCTCTCGACCCCGCGCAGCTATGCTACTTCGCCTCAAGTGCATCGCTACCCGCCACCATTCTGTCGATTTTAATCATTCGGCTTGGTCTCTTGGTTACCCTTGCGTGAACTACAACCCTACCATCATTTCCACCATGGCAAAAAAAAGCTAGCCTTGCTTTTCTCCTATTTCATCACGAGACTACATACTATTCGTCGCTTCGAACAGAAGATTACCTCTATAAGCTCCTATTCACCCATGGTTGCAACTTTTTTTGCGCTTCGGTTTCCGGATTTAGACATACCTGTCATAGCTTTGATCACTACCACGTCCTCCTTGTTTATCTATGTACATGACGTATTCGACACCACAAGGACTGTCCAACCTTCTTTGAGACATGGCTGAGCATTAAGAGGAAATAGCGGAAAACGGACACAGACAAAAAGAAGCATCGGCATGCAATTATGCGGCACGCACTACTTTGCGAGCGGAACATCTCGACAAACTGCTCCTCCCCTCCCCCCGCCCCTCCCCCCAAAAAAAAACCAAGAAACCCTGAATATCTCCCTTGAACGCACGCTAACTTAAAAACCTGCATTTTCAATAGACGTCGGAGAAGGGCGAAGACTCTAAGCTGCTCTATGGTGTCTCTGCTATGCAGGGCTGGCGTATCAGCATGGAAGATGCCCATATCAATGTTCTCGATCTCCTCGCCGCCACCAAACAGACAAGCACTGTTGAAGGACAGATGTCACTCTTCGGAGTTTTTGATGGTCATGGCGGTGATAGAGTTGCCCAATTTTCAGGCAAACATATCCACGAAATCCTAGTGAAGCAGGACTCCTTCAAAGAAGGCAATTTCAAGAAGGCGCTCGAGGATTGTTTCCTTGCCACAGATAGAGCCATTTTAAACAGTAAATCCCTCCTCCCTCCCCACTCCCCCAAGCTCTTGTTGCATAGTTGTCTTGCTTTTTTTTGGGGGATTAATACTGACAAGGTAAAAAGACCCAAGGTACGAGGACGAAGTCTCCGGCTGCACAGCCTGTGTGGCTCTCGTCGTCGGTGACAAGCTTTACGTTGTGAGTAATCCGCTTATTGTGTACTTTTCTACAACTGAGTGTGCATAGACTAAAAAAAAAACCAATCGTAGGCCAATGCTGGCGACTCTCGCAGCGTTCTTGGCATCAAGGGCCGGGCCAAGCCTATGTCTAACGATCATAAACCTACTCTTGAGTCTGAAAAGGCCCGCATCACTGCCGCTGGCGGTTTTGTCGACTTTGGCCGTGTCAACGGCAATCTTGCTCTTTCTCGGGCCATTGGCGATTTTGAGTTCAAGAAGAGTGCCGACTTGCCTCCCGAGCAACAAATAGTCACTGTTTTCCCCGAGGTCGAAACTCACCAGCTGACTGGGGACGACGAGTTCCTCGTTGTGGCCTGCGATGGTAAGATATCCCCCTTGATGATGTGAATGTGACTACATACATAGGTCTAGATGCAAGCGCAAATGTGTTAGGAAGGAGACAGGGAAGAAGGGTGAGATAAAAACTAGCATGCTGACTTGAACTTTTTCTCTTTGCAGGAATCTGGGATTGCCAATCTTCCCAGGCTGTCATCGAGTTCGTCCGTCGCGGAATTGCTGCTAAGCAGGACCTTGATAAGATTTGCGAAAACATGATGGATAATTGCGTTGCTTCTAGCTCGGAAACTGGTGGCGTTGGTTGTGACAACATGACCATGTCTATTATTGCTTTCCTGAATGGCAAGACTAAAGAGGAGTGGTATGAGCAGGTTGCCCAGAGGGTTGCCGATGGTGATGGTCCTTGTGCACCTCCTGCGTATGGTGAGTATCCGATATCCTAGATCTCGGTCACTGACGCCCAATACTGACGTTGCGTCGTCGTATAGCCGAGTTCCGGGGACCCGGGTTCCACCATGGCTATGACGAAGTGGAGGAAACGTATGAGGAAGATAAGTTCAAGGCCCATCGCATTGGTCTTGGAAACTACCCTGGAAGAATTATCTTTTTGGGTGATGGCAACGAGAGCAACATGTCCCTAGAGAATGAGGATGCTGAGATGTTCGATAGCATCGAAGAGGAAAAGGATCTCCAGAGCCAAATTCCCAAGGACAACTCGCCTAAGACTGCGGCGGACATCTCGGCTGACTCATCAGCAGGAAATGGTGATGCAACAACGACAGCGGCGGCAGACAAGATTCAGACCAAGCCTCAGAGTATAACAGCAGCGGCTGTCAATGGAGAAGAAAAAAAGTGAAATCTAGCATACTGTTATCATGACTGGATGCAGGTTGAAACTTTTTATTTTTTATATATATTAGGGCGAATGTTGTGAGAAAGCGAGAAGACTACTACGCATGTCGATTCCAGCTGGGTCCTGACCCCCAATACAGAGGACAGGAGAGTTGAGCTTGAAGCGACAGAGGTTGATTGATTGCTTGCTGTTTGGGGTTTGATCACATATCAGTGAGAGAAGAGGAGAGGTCCAGAGATAGCGGAAGAAGAGGGGGAAGGGAATGAAGGAGAGGAATGGGGTGAGACTGAGGAGTCGAAAGGTCAAAGAGTTGGTATTGTTGTTGCCGCTGTCCTGTTGATAGCGGAGTTTTTTGGTCCCAAGGTAGGGGCGTTGTGGTTGACTGATTGCAATTGAACCGTTTGATACCGTTATCCGCTAGGTATGTCCCTTTTGTGATGGCCGACTTGTTGTTTAGAGGGCAAGAGGGGGATTGGGGAGCATGGAACATCCATGGAACATGGAAAAGCAGGTCTTCCTCAACAGTGACGGTTCTTCTCTTTCTCTTTCTCGTTTTCTTTATGTGTTATGACGCAGGCCAAATCAATATATGCTTAAAGTTGTAATGTTACAGGTTTGTTTTGGTTACACACAGGCACGTGACAACATGCTATTTCCCCTTCATGCAGCAACTCAGGTCCCATCTAGCCTCGATTCATACCCCTGCGACTCGTAGTAGTGTCATTGTTGTTGCTCCTGCTCTTCCTCCATCTCCCCTTCTCCCCGTCCACCCTGTAGCGACTTGTCCTGATTCTTTGTACTCTTACTTCTCACAATTTTTGACCGGACCACCGGGATGGTTAGTGTGCGCACTACGGGGCCCGCACCCTTGATGCGCAGCGGAATCTCGAGGGTTGGCCAATTCTGGTTTGTAACTAGCCGGATTGTGGCCGCCTCCTTCTTAGACGTCACAAGCAGCTTCTGATCCCATGTATACGCCTGAGTCAGCATGTCGATCAGCGAGATGCACGGCACAAGCCTTTTATTGTCTTCGATCTGTGTTTCCTGGCGGAATATTTCCACTAGTGTCGCACCTAGCTTGCGCATAGCAATAGGATTGGCGGAGGGCGCTTCCGACGACGGCGGCAGATCGGTATTGAAAGCAGATGAGAACCAGTAAGGGTTCGGCGAATTAATGTGTGTGCGAATTGCGGCGATACTTGATGCTTCGGCAAATCTACTAGCTAGCTCACGCGGTACTAGTGCTGGCACAACATATTCTGATTGCAGGCCAAAGACATGAAAGTCCTTTGTCATACTGCGGCCAGGGTAGCGCAGTTGGCACGAAACCGCAGCCCGCGTGTGCATAGTAGTGCGATCGGCGATACACGCATATGCCCAGACGATAGCCTGGGTATTGGGCCACTTAGCCTTTCGCGCAAAGGCAAATAGCTGCGTGTAGCCGATTTCGTCAACGGGCACGCCAGCCTGGGCCATGGTGTGCAGCGTTTGCAGCATGGGCTTCCAGAGGCCTAGAGTGCGTGCACGAGAAAGGATGATGTTGTATACCACCGGATCACGCTTGTAGTTCCAGCCCATCCGCGCCAAAAAGGTCGACACGGCACTGAAGCGGCCAAACATGCAAAATACATTGACGACATGACGTATGGCGGCAACTGAAGCCCAGTTGGGACCGTAGTGCTTCTCTAGTTGAGATATAAATTCAGGTATGGACAAATTGCCTATGTTTGATTTGTTGGGATATCCTGTCATCTGTGTTAGACTTTTTGCCGTATCTTGCTTCTGTTGATAGAGTGAGCTCGATTCCATGCTAGTGAGCAAGTCGTCGGGCGGCTTCTTCTCATTGATGAACTTGTTGGTGACCCTCTCATCATATGGTTCGTAGCCCTGCATGGCCCGATGAGCGTCGAAGAAGACCATCTCCCGTGCCACAGAACGCAGAGCCCGCGAATCGTAGAGCAGGCCAATGCTATGCATAGAGCGCAGAATGTGCCTCTTAGCCTCCTCGTGCTCAACGAGGCGTAGTAATTGCATCCACGATTGTAAATTCGGCACACAACCGTAGTTGGCCATCATCCACAGCACAGACCTGAATTTGCGTAGGTCTCTGTGTTTCGTGGCATCCTCAAGAAACATGTTAAACACATCGGTGTCAGGCATCAGCTGCAGATCAACCATCTTGCTAAACAGAAGGCGCATGTGTGGCCGCTTATGTGGCCCCGACATCAGTGCCGAATAAATAGCACGTTTGAAGGCCGCAAGGGAGACGGCATGGCAGGCATCCGGGGCGGCAAACGCCTTGTGCATCAGCTCTAGCCGGCTCTCATCGCGAGCCTGTGGCGTCCCGTAGAGAGTAAATGTCTTGTTGTGTGAGAGGTGGGCAAAGGCTAGTTGGGCAATGTAGTTCAGCAAGCTGCGTTGTGTCCACTCTGCTGGTATAGGGACATGTTCTTCAAACACGCCTTTGGCATCACATCGGCCCTGTAGCGCGGGGATGTGTGAGGGCTTTTCACCGTAGGCTGTTGTAAAACGGCCTTCTGCAGTCAGCCTAATCTTCAGGGCCTCATCCGGGCCTAGCGGTCGTAGCGTTGCTGTAGTGTCTGTTAAGGCAGCACACTGAGCTAATGTTCGTATCTCAGTCATGGCCTGGCGTACTGCGTTACTGTCGCCTGAGAGAACCACATAACCAGCCTCCTGGCCGTTCGTCTTGTCCCGTTCCTCTTTGCTATGTGGATATACATCCATGGTGCATCCAGTACGACTATATATCTCCCATATGTTTCTGTCGACACCAGAAAGGAGTTCATCTAGAAGCGTTGCTCCAACCACAGCCCTCACTACGTCACCTTTCCACATAGTTGTCTTGGGCGTGGTCGCCGACATGGTAGCCACAATCCCTCGCCAATCAGGGTTCATCGCATCAGCATCATCGCTGCTACCGTATTTTATCCTTTCCTTTTCCAGATACTTCTGGGTGCCTAGGCTCTTGTTGTGCTGACCTTTGGCATACCATGTCATCTCTGGACGAGGGTACTTGAGCAATGGCTTGACTACGACCGACCGGCCAGCCGAGAGTGAGGCCAAGGCCATCATGTCCTCCTGCATCTGCAACATCTCCGGTGCTGCTGATACCTTGCCTGTTCTAGATACCACACTGCGCCGCCTTCGTATTCTCTCTAATGCTGAGTTGGCTGTTGCGGGGGCAGGCCCGGGTTGCTGCGAGATACTTGCAGGCTGGGATGAAGAGGTTGAGAAAGACCACCGCTGGGCTGCTAATCCTGAGGCTGAAGTCGGCAATGGTGTAGAAGCATGGTAACTGTCGGTCGAGGAAGCCGAAGCTACTGGGGTCGTAGAGGTCACGGGGGAGTTGAGGAGAACCCTTGGCAAGGGTCTCCATTTCGTCGCAAGAGTCATGGACGGTTATTGATACGCTCCCGAGCAAGATGTCTTACAGGCGTGTCGAGACGGTGTTGAATCTAAGGCATTCTAGGCTTTGAGTCGAAGGCCCACAACCATAGGCGATTTGGTGACTATCACTTATTGAGCAAAGTGCAAATTGCTATGCTATCTTCTATCTTCCTAAAGTGGATAGTTTCACTGCTCTGTTATGAAATGTACCCTAATTAACCCTTGTAAAAGCCTTTTCCTCACTGCCAGCTGCATGACAGCTGGCGACAGGGACAGAAATCTAATTCACAATGGTATTAGCGTAACTTACAGCATGATGAAGTTAGAATAATGTCATCAATTCTATTTAACTCTTTCTCTTATCTATACAGCGACACGTTACCATAGCCACTATCACTTCCGTTTCTAGAGTCTGTGCCAGACTCATTAGTATCGCATATCTCTCTAGCCACTACCATGGAGGCACTCTCTATCTCTCCAAGCCGATTCTCCAGTGCCCTTACGTCGCTCCAGTAGGCCAGCTTGCGCACTTCTTCTTCAGCATGCTTTTTGGCAGCCTCGAGATAATCCAGCCTTTTCGTAACCCAAGTTCTTTCGTCACAGCGGTTTGCGTCTGAACCAATCTCCTGCAGATTCTTCTCAACATCTTCACAGGCTTGGGCAACCTGGGCAAGTGCTTGTCGCCGCGAATTCTGAAACACAAAGATACCCATAATCTCATGCATTGCATCCTGGAGATGTTGGAAATCATCTTGGGCGTTTTTGAGGTAGTTTCTAATAGCCTCGAGCTTCTCACGATCCACCCGCTGTACTCGTAATATGTTGAGCAGATGTCTTGTATCGTAGATTTCAATGTTATCCAGCCCCTCTTCCAGCCCGCACTCAATACGAGACATGCGTGAGGCGCTGGCCATGCTTCGTGACCGACCACACCCGGAGGAGCTCCTGCTGTCTACATAGCTTGGCTCTCGAGTGGGATTTCGACCTGTTCGCGATGGGCATTGGTCTACAGGGCTGCTAGTCGAGCTTTCACCAGGGCTATATCCTGACCTGTCTTGTTCGCTAGACCGTCTAGGTTCTAGTAGATCTGTATGACCATAGCCACTAGTCGAGGACTCTACAATAAGGCCCAGGGCGCCGGTGTGCTTCCGTATTCTCTTGCGTGTCCATGCCCGACGCCGGACAAAGGAACTGTACCACGTTCGTCCATGCCAGCTAAATTTATTTGAAAACATAAAGCTGTATTCCCAGCCGTCTTCATCGCAGTCTGTCAGAGAGTCATGGTTGATGCGCCATTCCGACCAGGCCCACTGCCAGCTTGGATCCGGAAGCTGGGCTTCATGCGGGTCTGTGAGACTTGGTTTATGAAAAGCGTTTGTCCACGGCGAAGGGTCTAGGTTTCCTAAAGCCTCTGCCGAGAAAAGCGGCATGCCACAAAGAAAAAGGCCGCGCTGGTTTTCGTATAAGACGTCGATGACCCATTCGTGGTCAGTCGATCGATGCGTGCAAGGAGTCTGGGCTGATCCATCCCGGGAAGGCGGTACGGCTAGATTGCTAGTTAGAACACGAAGACTACCTCCGATTAAATATTGAATAAAACTCACCCGAGACGATTATTTCCGGCTGCTTTGACACTACAGTAGACGGGCTATTTCTTCCTTTTGACTCGTCAATTAAGATTCTTGAAACCCCTCGGATCTCAGTTTTGGATGCGGCAACAACGGACGCCGCAGCGTCATTTGGGACCGCCATAGTGTAATGAGCGCTAGAGGAGCCCTCTGACGGGACCGGCAGAATAGGGCCTCCCCCGAGAGCAGCTCCAGCTCCGCCAATACTTAAGAATGCAGAGCTTATATTGGGTTTCAATGTCGAGCTTTGTGTCTGTTTCAACCGGCCTCGGGAATCAACCTGTGAAGAAGCAGAGCCATTGTCTTCGGTGACAGTAGTAGAAAAGTTGGTCTCCGGACACGCTCTTTCTAGGGCCGCTGCCGACTGCGAATCACAGTCGTGGTCAACGAGACTGATTTCGTGATCGTAGTCAACATCTTGCAGCGGCGGGACCCGGCGGGAAGATTTGATGTGTGGCATCTGTCAACAAGCGTTACGTGGATGTGGCCAAGAGAGTAGGAGAGCGCTGATGGATAGAAAGCCGGAAAAAAAGATAGGACCAACAGCAATCGACGGGGATCTGTCCAATCGTCAGCTTACACTATCTTTTAGTGTTTGGAAACTCGAACAAGGCCTAGATTGCCATAGATGATGTCATGTCACGACTGCGAAGCTCAGCAATGTAGAGAAGGAAAACTGCTGGTAAAAAGAATTCTTTATATGATGCTTCCGGCTAGGCAAAATTGAAGAGGTGGTAATGGTGGTTACGGCGATAATATCAAGGCTGTGGTTATTGTTGATGTGAAGAAATTCGTTGCCAGTAAAATACGGCCTCCCAAGCTTCAAGCCCTACTACTGCCACCAACCTTGTCATACCTACTTCTTGTAATCATGAGCCCTCAACCTGGCGCACTTGCCCTTTTGCGCAGTTTCCTGACTCGAACTTGAAAGGGCAGGTACAAGGGAGGAAGGGTAGTTTCCGTTACCGAGTAACATTCTGTATAAGACTAGATCAAGCGTTTCCTTTATTCCCTCATGCCCTTGATTTCTCTCCTTGTGTTTTGCTACTGATCGTTAGGTGTCGATTCATGATGTCTCATTAGTATCCATCCTTCTTCCGTTAAAGGTTCCTTCTTTGTCTCCCCTGCAGCTAGCATCTTGTCTTCTTGCTACATTTTGCAGCTTATTTTCTAAACACACGTTTGGCCGACTCCAACTTCTCGTCATCCCCAACGTCAGCTTATGTTATTAGCGCTGGACTCGCCCATGCGAAACATCAGGTGAAGAGCAGTTCTAGATAAATCGACATTACGAGGTGTAGAGCGAGCGAAAGTTGCTTCTGAACCTTTCCCAATCTGAACTCCTCTGCTTTCTCCGCGTCTTCTCCCTGTGTTTCCTGGATGCAAACCCCCTCCCTCTCTTTTTTTCCATCTACCTCAAATGTCTTCTATCCCTTCCTTTCCCAGAAACAGCCTGGCTCGTAGGCCGCCGGTATTTCATCCTAAAGTCTGACATCCACCACACTACTACAGCTCCTCCCACCCGAAAGCCCTACTTGCACAGCCATAGCTCGCGCCAAACTCCTGGCTCTAGCTTCCAGTTCTAAATTCAGCTACAGCTTCACGTCATTCTATCCGCATCCAGACAGTTCCAGCCTTTTGTTTTACGCCTCTCTAGCCTTGAATCATGATCTCCTACTCTACAGCTATTCCGCCTCCTTCTGTGCCCTTCTGTATTCCGATTTTCTGACCCAGCCTGAATTCTCCCTTACAAGCGCTTGCGCCAAAAGAGCTAAGAAATAAGAGCTTATGGATGGGGATATAAAGAACATGGTTCATCGCCATCGCCATGTAGAGTATCGGTAATCGTAATCTCAATCTGCATCAGACGAATCTTGCCATCTAGCCTATATATATCGTGCACTCTTTCACATAGTACAAACCTCCACTACTCACTATTGTCCATCACCCTCACAATGGCCAACCGTATGCCCATGATCCTTGGTGCCGCCGCCATTGGCGGAATCGGCTATTACATGTATCGATCAGGCGGCGACCCAGCTGTTGCCAAACGTGCCGCCCGGCGTAAGTGCTCTCGTTTTTCGTTTTGTTCAAGTAGCCACACCAACCAATAGACCTTGGTCTCTAACCTTTCTCTCTCTCCCACACTAGGCGACCTCAACATCTCCTCTTCCGCTGAAAATGATCTCAAGAACCTTGGCGCACAAGCCGGCGCCTCGCTAGACGCAGCTGGGGCCAAGATTGACACGGCCGTTGCCCAAGCCCAGACGCAACTCAGCAACACAAAGTCTGCAGCCCAAAACCATGTGACCGATGCCAAGCACGAAGCACTCAAAAAGATTGACGAGTTTGACCGCAAGGTTGACGAGAATGCAAAAAAGGCAAAGAGCTGGTTGGGCGGCAAATAGGGAATCAAAGCTATCTGTTGCCATAGTTTTGTTCGCGATTCAGCCCAGCGTTGGCAAGAACTCAGTCTCCGAGAACTAATACATGATTATAAATTTACGAAATAGAAAGCTAGGGATCATATTTTTGTATCTGATGTATTATGTACCACGTTTTATATGTTGTCATGAGTAAATAAGGTATTTCATGAATCTTGAGATGCGAAAATGGAGTGGTTTGGGATTGCGCATGCCAAAAAGAAGGAAAAAAAATAACAGGGAGCATAGCAAGTCTTGAATTCTTCAAGTAGATATAGCATAGATTGTGCAAGATGGGATGTGTAGATACACGCTGAAAGATCATGAGCATCATCAACGCTCCAGAAGGGCATAAAAGAATAGAAAACACGGATGTTGTTTTTACATCATGTGTCAGAGAGCAAAAGCAATGGTAGGCCCAAGTTAAAATGGCAGGCAGGGCATATCCATCAGTTTACTCAACCCTCAAACCTCTCCCCACGCACCCATCGGTCCGTTTGTCGCTGTCGCAACCACCGAGCCTGTACCAATCGACCCGCCAATATCCCAGTAATGACGCGAAGACGCACTGCTCCGTCGAGCTGAGCGACGTGTGCTCTGGCTACAGGTCGATCCATGACGCAAAACAACTGGTGATCCGGGTGCCGTGGCTTTGAACGCGCGCCGATCAGCAGGTACTCTACCTCCAATCAATGGATGGTGCTGACGAATTCGTGCAGCTTTAGCCGCCGGGTCCATCGGGCTTGAGGTCACCGGATGATTTGCGCTGGCTGTGGAAATATTGGATGAGCTAGACCCGGGTACAAAGCGGGAGCGCAAGTACCGGAAGACAAGCTTAATGTCCAAGTCTTTCTCCCATTCTTCCTGAGTAAAGCGCTCGTTGTTACCGTGTCCCTCGGTCTCGGTCCTGGTCTGTGACTTTTTAGTGTCTCCAGATCTATCCGCTGTCGCCTTGGGCAAATCAGAGTTCGTTGGTTGGAGTAATGAAAATGAGGGCTTGAACTGTAATGCTGACTGTGAAAGAGATTCGAGCAGTGAAAGACTCTGTTTAGGAGCAGCAGGCGTTGATTCGGGAATAACCTCCAGGCCGGCATAGGGGATGCGGTCTTGCTGGACACGCTTATACATGGAAAAGGCGCCAGGATGTGGGTGGGGCGTGACGGTATTGACGAAGAGGCCGAGCTCACGAGCTACACTCTCGACCATCCGAAGTTGCCACGAAGAGTCCTCTTTGGCCATATTTGGCCCACCACGAACGGGTGATGAAGCCCGGGGAGTAGCTTGTGTATCGTCGTCGTCATTTACATAGGCCTCACCAACAAGAATGGCAAGTGTGCGGTCATCTATGTCGAGCATGTCCTTGATGACCTTTTTAGTGATGCGGTCCAAGAAGCCACGCGGCTCTTCCTCGTCATCAGTGACGTCTTCTTTAGCCTTGTTTTCGGACGAGTCTTCATGCCATTCCATCTTTTCAGTATCTCCAGTCGCCAAACCAGCTTCTGATTCTTCCACAATGGCCTCTGAATGAACAGAGGCAGATGCCATTGATGGTCTTTTGCCTCTCGCAGCCGAAGCTTGTGAGATGCGGCGTTGCCGGCGAGTCTCCTTCTGAATCTCCTCCAGCAGTGCCCTGCTATGTTCTTGCTTCCAGGCCTCAATGCGTTCATTGCGCTCAGCAACTTCTACATTCTCAGGGTCGATTTCTGCAGTGATCGGTGCATTGATATTGTGGCGGATGGTGCCCGTGGGGTTCTGGTGGACATTGTGGGGATTGAATTGTTCAAAGGCGTACAGCTGCTCCTGTAGGTGGCGGCTGGTCGAGTGGGTCGGCAGACGGAAGGATCCTAGGCCATCGTGTACTGGCAGCACGGTGGTGGATGCTGGTGATATAATATTGGGAATAGTACGGAAATCGGCCAGGTGGCTGTCTAGGACATCGAGCTCCGCATCGTCATCTTCTTCGTCCTCTTCCTCATCGTCGTCGAAGTCGTGGTGATTGCCGTGTGCTGATTGAGAATGTAGATCCGACTGATCCACACTTGTGCCAATATCCGAATGAGACTTGAAACTGTCATTGATAGTAAGATATGAAGAAGTGGTATGAGCCTCAGAACCAGCAACAGGTGGGAACAGCACCCAAGTCTGAGATGCGGGGGAAACTTGAGTGGGTGTTTGCGTGCCACGGCGAGAACGACTCGTTTGCGATGGGGCTGAAGCAGAACCCTCGCGTTGCTGTATCTCGGTAGCGAGCACCACACGCTGAGATGCGCGTGTTAGAAAAGCCATGGCGTGTGGAGATATGTCAATGTAGGAATGCCTATGTGTAATTATGTCAAAAGGTTCAAGGAATGTCGTGTCAAACAATCGAAATGAAGACGAGACGAGGACACCACGTTTCTTAGTTTTCGTCTGAGAAGATAAGGCCAGCCGAAGTCGGGCAATATATGAGAAGAAAGAATATAAATGACAATGAAAAACCGGTGAGGGGAAAAATCAAAAATAAAATGAAAAAAAGCTCTGGTGTTTGAAAGAGTAGCGACGAAACTGGTTTCCAATACCAACCTCTGATTTTCGTCTCTATACTTAAGGGAGAGGAACAACAGGTAGACGAATCTAAAATCGGATACAGAATCAGAAATCTCAACAAAGCACAGGCCGTAGCTGATAAAGAACAAGCAAAGCCAAGTTCAACTAAGGTGAAATCTTTCCTAGCAAAGGAGCCAAAAGGAAGCTTGTTAGTTCGGGCCCGCCGCTTCCTCCTTCTTCTACTACTCTTCTTTTCCTCTTGTTTGTTATTGTTTTGAGGGGGCGATGAAAAAAAAAAGTGGCGCGGTGACGTTGTGGATGGAAACTCAAGGTCCAGCTGTTAAGACAACAACATCAAGCATGCTATGATGATGATCAAAGTAGAACTTTTTTTCCCATTGGAAATTTTTAATTAATTTTTTTGTTTCAGTCCCATCTCCACCCTCCAACCAGCCTCGTTATCGCTCTTTCCTCATGAGTATCTTTTTTTTTTGGTTGGGAAGGCCTCTTCTTGCCTATTTTGCTTCCCTCCTGTTCATTAGTTACAAACAAGTACTAGTCAGAAGTCACGGGTCTTGTTTTAGGATACCCAACAGTTTTTGAGGGACAGGAAAACAACGAAAAAGATACATTGTTGTCAGAAATAAAGCGCAAGCATAGGACTAGAGGCGACTCGCATCATGTGTATTACTGCTTTGTATACTTTGTTCGCCCCAGCCAGCCATCTCTTATTGTAAACCCGTGAATATGCAGATATCTAGATCTCCACCCCCACTTTACCATAAACACGCATAGGAAATATATTTACTGGACGACTTATCGGCTTTTCCTTTTTTCCCCTTCTCATCGCTTCCCAAGGCCTACCTAATAAAAATCCTTCCTACATTCTTCTCTATCCTGCATAATCCGATCTACTTGCTGATGACGCTGAAGGTGCATGTCCCGTCTTTTTACTCCATATTATCTTGTCACATGCTATTGAAATCATCTTCACCATGAGTCCCTATGTGCTATCTCCATCTTTGGTCTTGTGCATTACAACTAACACCCAGCACTGAAGATGTAAAGCCCCTTTCCCTTTCTTCTTACTACATGCAATGATCAACTGTAAAACTCTATTTTTGTTTCATACCTCTAGGCCCTTCTCCTTTTTCAAGGGTTCTGTGTGCAAGTCACGCGTTTTATCCGACAAGAAAGGGATGATCAAATCCTCCTCTTTCCGTCCGCCATAACACATCCTCAATTGCCCGCTCCCCAGCTCGGCAGATCGTAGCGAGCAACTTGTAACTCCGAGCGCATGCATGCACTTTGATGACCGCGCGCATGCACATACATATATCATATTATGATACCTATGTTCATTTCCCAGTAGACATCCACCTCATGTCAACAATTGTTTTTCAACTATCTTTGAGCCGAGCCCAATCTAAAGCAAACACCTCTAGACACAATACCTCCTATAATTATTCATTAGACTGAGTAACAGAGCAAGTCGTCTACGATTTCGGGATAGACTCGGAAATATCTATACTACTCTTCATAATCACCTACCATTCATCCCATTTTTATCAAGTGCGCCGAATGAGGTCATGAAAGCTTAGAATGGGGGTTACGATGTAAACCCTAATGAATATCGCAAGTCAAAAAGAGAACACTATGAACTCATGAGCTATCGAGTTTAACATCATCCCTCTCTACCACTCCTAGTCGCTTGACGATGCTTCATTCAAATGCCCAATTAAACATACATGACATGGCAACACCAATATCTGCATATTTCCGAGTCATGCAGTGGCTTGATGAACATCAGGCTACACGAATCACATCGCAAGATCTTATCCATGACACATTTTGGCGGGCTAGTGCCAATCAACATGGTAGTTCCGACTAGTCATAATCGATTCAATGAAATGCGCCCCGAAAAGAAACAAGAGAAAAAAAAAATTCATATCCATCCCAGTTTAGGTGTAATTTTCTTTTTTTGTCATTCATTGAAAACTAAAAGCCACGACGCTTAAGCCTCGAAAGCATCGGGGAAGGCACGCATGTTCTCCTCTAGGGGACCGTAGTTGGGCAGGAACTTGACGTAGGCACCATCGACCTTGACACGGCCGCCGGCCTTGCGCTCAGCGTACTCCTCACGGCGGAGAGGAGTGAAACCCCAGTTCTTGGAGACAATGATCTTTTGGCGACCGGGGAACTTGTACTGGGAGCGGCGGAGAGCCTCCAGAGCAATAGCACGGTCTAAGGTGAGGTAAATTAGAAATAAGTTGCGAGAAACTTGCAAGGAAAACAAGACTTACTGGAGTCACGAGTGCGGACACTCAGAATGATCTGACCAATGTTGACACGGGCAACAGTACCGTTGGGCTTACCCCAGGCACCACGCATACCGGTCTGCAGACGATCGGCACCAGCGCACGACAACATCTTGTTGATACGGACAACGTGGTAGGGGTGAGCACGAACACGCATGTGGAAGCTGTCCTTACCGGACTGCTTGACCAGGTACCTATGAAAAGAACTTCCGTTAGCATCTGGTTGTCCTTTCCTCTTTTCTTACTAGCTCTTTGTTGGACATGGTTGGTTGCTAGTTTATGGACGCCATGTTCAGCTCAGATGTGTTAATTTCCAACTTACTTGTTGGCGCAAATACGGGCAGCCTCAAGGGCCTCAGAGCTCAGCTGCTCATACTCGTTGGAGACAAGGTGAATGCACAGGGGGAAGTCATCGACGTTGGCACGCTTGCGGCCCAGATCGAAGATGCGAATCTTAGGGTCGGGGACACCACGGTTGAAGCGCGACTTGGGGTACGGCTGAATGGGTGAGATGACGTTAGTAAACGGTGATACTACAAGTACATGATATTTATCCAAGAGTCCTCCATGATGGGGAATTCGTTGGAGGGGAAAGATAATTTCAGATGAGTGATTGATCCCATCCGATTTCAAGATCACCAAATTCAGGGATTTTGTGATGACAGGAATGAAACTGGATGATTGTGATGGGGGAAAATATTGACTGGAGATCCGAAATCAAGAAACAAGATCAACGCACCTTGTTCTTGCAGTACCGGTAGCAACGGGCGGGACGGCGGGCCATTTTGTCGTCGGTGAACTTGAAAAAGTGCCTGAAAATGGGGGTTTGTTGGTTAGTTGTGAGAGAGAAGAAAGTGCAAACTAGGAGGGAAACCAAGAAAACCAACCTTCTTTGGATGTGCTGAAGCTTGTGGCAAAGCCAATTTTTGATTTCTAACCCTTGATTTCAAATCACTGGAACTCTTTCAACCAAGTGGGGGGCTTCGGGTGAACACCGGGATTTTAGGGCTCCTGGTTTTATTCGCATGTTTGATTGGCTAGCTAGTTTTAAAATCTGTGGCTCAATATTGAGGGCACAAGAAGTTGGTTGTTGCCCCACATTTGGAACGGGTCGAAATTTTTGGCAAGTAAAACTCCAAAGAAAGATTTGGCAAGATTACTGAACATCTTGATTCTGTATCATCAACCCCAACCCGTTGCTTGTTAACTAAACGTCACAATGGCCCCCGTCAAGAAGTCTAAGCGCGATGCCCAGAACATCTCCTCCAAGCTGGCTCTGGTCATGAAGTCCGGCAAAGTCACTCTGGGCTACAAGTCGACTCTGAAGGTACGATTTACTTGACTTCCTCAACTCACAATCTAGACGACGCCCATACTGATTCTTCTGTTTCTCATGTACAGTCCCTCCGCTCTGGCAAGGCCAAGCTGGTTATCATTGCCAGCAACACCCCCCCTCTGCGCAAGTCTGAGCTCGAGTACTACTCCATGCTGGCCAAGACTAACGTTCACCACCTGAACGGCACTAACGTACGTAACTACCCACCCTAAACAACCAAATGTTTGCACAAATCATTTGAGCACTTTCAACTATGTGACGGTGTTTAATTTGATATTGGTGGATATAAGACTTGTTGCCCTGCGCCGTCTATGAAGCCAACCCAGAGAAGAAGTCTTAAAACAACCAAGACTTTGGAGGGTAATGACCACATGCTTACTATATATATAAATACAGATCGAGCTGGGTACTTCTTGCGGTAAGATGTTCCGCTGCTCCACCATGGCTATTCTGGATGCTGGTGACTCGGATATCCTGAGCGAGCAGGCGTAAATTCTTTGACATTTATAGTCAAGAATAAAAAAGTTACAAAATAAAAATCAAGCATACTTTGTCAGACTTGTATTTCCGATCGCAGTATGACGGACCAGCACAAACGGGATTAGGCGTTATTGGTTATAAACGGACATTCGGATTCGGCGCTTTGTATTGATACTGCACACACAATGGACGAAACCATTCTTACATTACTCTCGATATAAGAGCATGATGAGTGGGCTTGCCTGTTATTTTCCGAAGTGTATGGTGGTTTCTGTAGAAAATCATTGTTGCGAGTGCAATGTGTGAAACGTATCAGTACTGGCTGATGTGAGATGTAGAGGAGCATATCAGCCCCACCAATGCACAAAGAAGTTTGGCTTTGAGGCCCTAAAATTATTTTCTCGTAAGTGGTCATCATGACATGATCTGAGACAACGGGAGAATAGAGGAGAGCTGTGAGAGGATACAAGGAGGATCTAAAGAGCAAGTTTCCTGAATCCAGCCGACCTTATCGCAGCTATCTCTAGGCTCTTTTCTGGAGTCTGCTAGGCTTTTGATGTCTGCACCCTTTCCATTAGTATGGCTTGGGAAATAGGTACTTTGGATCTAGCTCACCACGACATTGTCGAGTTCTACGGCACCGCTAATCGTCTCACAGTGTCGTGACACCACTTGCAAAAGTAACAATTAAACCAGAGATAGTAATGTCTCTTGTGGTGCTGCACTGCAAGGCACCTGTTTTTAAAGGGTATGAACTTGTAAAAAGTGGACTTGGGCTCGCTGGACATGCACACAGTCAGTGTAGATACAGAAAGAGGCTATCACCATTGAAGAAACTGAATTCTTCCGAGTGTGCCAACTAGAGCTAGATTTCTGAGAAAACCCTCTGGGTTTTCATTGAGATAAAGAGTTTTATGCTTAGCACACTTAAAAGTAGCTGCAACACCGTGAAGTTCGAAGCGGAAAGGGTTCTAATGAACGGGTGCATAGAGAAACCAACTCTACTGAGATGCTGCCGTTACAAAAACTAGATAGATAAAGGGAAGAGATGATCCACAGTAATCGAACCAAGCCATAGCCACCATGTCAAAATGAGGTGATTATATTGGAGACAACATTCTTTTCAAGCAGTGAGGTGGGCAGCAGAGCGTAAGATCACCCAAGCGTGTAATCCATGAGCTAAACCTAGAGCTGTCGTATGGTAACCATTATTGCTAACCCTGCACTACTTGGATTTTTGCGGTGAGGTCTGCTCGAAATCGGAGGTCTTCACAGCCTTGATAGAGCGGAAACGAGCAACAAGATAGCCTGGGAGCAAGTGCGCTTCGCTCACCAAAATTCTATAGTGAGCCTTGTAGGGGTCAAATGTACCCAGTAGCCATTCCATTACCGCTCGATCTGTGATTCACGGATGTTGAGTATATTCAAGCTCAAGTTCGAATGGTCAACCTTGATGTTGCCGGCCAAGTTGGCATTGTCTTTGACATTCAAAGTAGACAAAGCCGAGTGCTGCGTCTAGCCCCTCCTTCTAGAAATAGTGTGATGTGACACAAGAAGCCCCACTCTAAATTACCATAGAAGACAAATGAGGATTAAGCCTGGTGTTATTCTGTCACTTGCCTGTTAAGACTGTGGTTATTATTATCGTTATCGTTATTAAATCTAATGTCATTTTGTGGGGCACGTGAGTTCTGCCCTGCTAAATCGTAAGATGATGAGGCACTCTAGAGTTTCCGAGGGATCCATCAAGATTGACGGCCTGGAAAACGAAGGGAAGGGGAAAGAGAAAGACCCTTAAGGGGGCTGGCAGTTCTGGGACGACATTGTAGCAACGTTGTTTAAAATGTGTGGCCGAGTTTTAGGTGGAGAGTGTGTGGGTTAGTGCCGAGCGAGGTTTTGACAATGTCTAGAAAGTAGAATGTTTGCTGCGTAAGCTGATGAGATCAAATGCAGCATCTTTACGCTGCACGCGGAAACTCATTTATTCTTGGCTATAATATCTTCGGTGGCAAATGTAAAGCATCGTTGTCAATGTCTAGGTTGAGAAAAACGCTGTGAAAATTAGTATACATGCTATACTGTAGAACATGAGCAACTGCGGCTTTCCAGATGGCACCGTTGAGATATTGGAGAGACCTTTGCTAGCGGTCCTGCACAATCGTGTATCAAGGTTAAGCCAGCACAATGAGATACTTCCTAGGTGTCCAGGCCCTTGGATGGATCCAAGAGCTAGGCTAAATTATGGTATTTCTTACGTTGAGTACTCGAGGGTGACTTTCATGGCCTATAACCGCCCGTATTGGAGATATGGTTGATTAAAATCACCTAATGTTCTAGTTATGATGATTGTATAGTGTGTGTTGACGCAAATCTTGAATGCGGCAGCGGCTTCGCCATCTCTAGATGAAAGAGAATTCATAAAGGGAAACAAGATGAGGCAAGTGTCAAAATAAACGTACTCAGGGATGAAATGAGTCTAGAACTACTAAATAGTAAGCAGGATGTCGGATTGATCAGTCGAAAAGTTCACAAGAAAGCATGTGTAATCGTGTGATGGTATTTCTGAGCAATATCTTCTGCAACCGCCGTACGGACAGATAGACGTTTAGTTCATTGGAGTATAGATACCTAGATACTTATATACTTGGACATTGTGTACTGGCTTTAGAGTCCGCTATCTTAGCAAGCATGGTGGCAATTAAGTCAGCAACACTAGCAAAGGCAAGTGGCAATAATTCCGAAGCATATGTATAAAGAGTCCACGCCTAATCAATTGCAGATTCTCGACGTTTAGAAAGTCTTAAAGCTTTCTGATGGACCACCACAGCAAGAATCTGGTAGAATGCCGTGATCAAACAATCAGTCTGCTACAAGCCACATTCCATTGGCATCGAGAAGTGAATGGGTAAACCATTCCAGATTACGAGTATAGTCTATAAGGCCTATGAAGGTACGGTCATATGAAAAAGATGATGACTCTGTAACGTAGTTCGAGACATCGACCAAGTGCTAAAACCATCAAGACTAAATCAATCACAGTGCCTTATTGGCGTGGCATGGTGTCTTCATGTGTTTCAACAGCATAATGAGGCTTGTAGAAAAGCAAGAATGCCAGGCCGTGAGGCCACCACCACGAGATTCTTGGGTGTAGGAGTCAGCCTATCTCCAGTAAGTTAAAAAAAAAGCAGACGTGCATATGTCGCCCCAGTCTACTCAATGACTTGGTCTTCTGTTAAGTGCTAGATGGCAGGTGATTTGATGGATGTGCAGAATAAATAACAGGGTCATCACCACTACGGAATTACTCAATGAATGGCAGCCTAAAAAGGCATTTGACACAAGTGGGTCTTCTGACTAATCAGTCATTGACAGGTTGTTATTTAACTAGTCTTGGTTGGTCTGGAGATGTTGCAGTACATAGAAGGCCAAGCAAAGCACTAGGGACGGGCAAAGCCGCATATACAGATACAAGTTAGAAAGGCCCATGTTGTTTATTTGCCATGTATCAGAATCATGCCCAACGGACAGCACAGAGGAGCAGAGCAAGCAGTGTGGCAGTGTTACTGTATCGCCTGCAAATGGGGCGATGAAGCTTTAAGTCACAGCATCTATATGGCGCTTTTGTATAGTGCGATAGATGTATATAGGTGTAATACTATAGTGCAAAGGAGTAATTTACCACAAATTCCAGGTGACAATCGACAATCAATCGAGTTCTCCTCAAGGGACATCACCAATTCGAAGGAGAGCATCGATGAGTTTGTGCCATTATCTTCAGCCCCCTTTTTTCCTTCCGCTATGATGGAATAGGATGTAGGGCTTCTGCTCTGTCTCAGTTAGCTCTATAGGATTCATTTCCCCCTCCCCTTTCCCCCTCTCTCGTCTCAACCCCTCACTTTCACCATCTGTCTCTCTCCGCTTTTTCTTCTGAGTTTAGTGTTTCATGTTTCAGTCGCGCCTCTAGGCTTTGCTTGGCTGTCCTTGCTCAAGTTCGTTGTTGTTCTGTTGGTCTTTCTGTTGGTCTTGTTCTTCGTGCCAAAGCTTCACCGCTTGGTCCTACTATTCTTCCAGGGCTAACACAAGGCCGTGACAGGGCCAGCGGTAGCCCATAGCCCTAGTGCATTATTCAGGGCACATAGGCCATAGAAGCCCTCCCTGTTAAGCAGACGTAGACATTCAGGGGCTACAGTATGGATTGCTTAGACAGACAAACCAAAAAATCTACCCTCTGTTCCTGTGGTTGTGTGGTTCATGTTCATGCTGTTGCTTGGTTACTTGAAGGTGGTGGGCATGTTGCCGTGTTGTTGACTTTGGCTTTTAGCTTTGAAATTGTAGAGTGTTTTTTGAACGGCCACGTTTACTTGGTGACTGTGTTGTGCTGAATGTTCGGCTCTTGAGCGCTGGCTAGTACGTGCCTTTGTAACTTGGCTCTGTATGTCGCTGTAAGGTTGCTGTGCTACGGACAACGGCTACGCTTAGCTTCTGGAACAACCATCTTTTTCTTCCTCTACTTCTTCCTCCTCTTTCCCCTTCGTGTCTTTTTCTTCCCTTTTTGCTCCCAAAACCCCCAAACAAATCTGCATAATTAATATTCTGCATTTTCTTCTTCTTCTTCTTTTTTCTTCTTGTTATAGTCTGCTCTCCTTTTTCATCATCTTCTCCCAAGCTGTCACTCTTGTATCAATTCTCCCGTCATATTACAGCTCACTTTTTTTTCGCTCTAGACTTGGTTCGAAGGCCCTCCTTTATTTTTATATTTCGTCTAGCACCCAATTAAGTTCGCCATCTTGACCATAAGCAATACCACCGCCTCTTTTAGCCTTTGTCATCTCGTAGATCTTGTTCTTGTGGCTCCTTTCCTGTCTTCTCTCTCCCTGACTGCCTGGTTCTCTTCGCCATGTCGACCGTTACTAAGCGTCCGACCTCCGGAGTAGGACGAGCGGCTGCCAATAATGGTTCTTCGGCTGCCCTCTCTTCGTCCCCATCATCACCCGTTACCCCAACTGCTACCACCACACCCAATGGCCATCGCTCTCGACCCAGCCGGACCGGAAGCATCCTCACATCTAGAGCCCCCGCTACACGCCGTGAATCCCTCTTGAGAGACTCAACGGATGCCGAGCTCGAGGCCCGTGCTGAGGCCATTGTTGCCATTGACGACCTGAAAGCTAGACTCTTCAAATCTGAAGCTGAAACAGACCAGTATCGCAAAGAAGCTCTGGTGCTTGAAACTCGTTTGAAAGACAGTAACATCGAACACGCTAAGCTAGAGGAGCGCTTGCACGAGTATGAGGAACAAATCGAGTCTCTATCCAACTCAAAACGAGAGACGGCTAGACAAATGCGTGAAATGGAGGCTATTTACGAGGCTGAGCGCAGTTCCATGACTAAAGAAAAGGAGGAGATGGCCAACCGCGAGGAGGAGATGCAGGCCGTCATTCAACGCCTTAAAGACAGCCTTTCACAACGACTCAACGACGACGAGTTCCGCTCCAGCAGAAGTAATATCGCTCCCCCCCCCCCCCCCCCCCCCCCCCCCCCCCTCCATCCACTCCCCTGGAATCCCCTCTGTTGTTTTCCCAGGCTAACATTATCCACCCGCTCTCTTTCACTTGTATAGACAACAGCAATGCCACCTCGCCTACCGAAGGGGGCAGCTTTGCCCCGCCGTCTTCTATTCAACGTAGTGATTCACGAAACAACTCGAAGATTCTTCTTCAAAAAGACAAACTGATTGAGTCTCTGCGTCTAGAACTTGCTGAGATTACCATCAAACTCGCCGAGGCCGAGAATCAAGGTGGCGGTCGTCTTCAAGAAGTTGAACGCATGCTAATGGAGGCCCGCATGACCAATGCCCGTCTCATGGAGGACAATGAAAGCTACCAGTTGCTGCTTCAGGAAAAGACGCTGAATGGCGATTTTGCCAAGACTGACTTTAGTTACATGAACGGCCGCAACAGCGTCGACGGCGATTCTCGGCCTCTACCCGCAAACGAAGACACTCTCGCTGCCCTTGAGGGCCGCAGCGTCACTAGCGGCACTACTCTAGCTGATGAACTCGGAGACGCCAGTGACGACGAGGAATCCGACCGCCGCCATGTTAACGAACATGATGACGCCTATCGCCGCATAGAGTCCGAGCTCCGCAACGCCAAAGACCAGAACAAAGCTCTCACGCTCTATATTAACAAGATCATTGAGCGTCTACTTCAACACCAAGAGTTTGAGGCCATTCTCGACCAATCATCGGACTCTGCTTCCATTAACACCAACAAAGAACTCCCCCCGCCCCCTCCAGGTGCAGGCACTGGAGCCGGTACTGGCTGGCTGCAGCGCACGAAGTCGCTTATGAGCAGTAGCAACACTGCACCAAACCTGAGCTCCGTCTCTAATTCTTCAAACTCGGTAACGGCAGCCGCTGTGGCGGCTAATGCTGCTGCCGCTGCTGCCGCTGCCGCTGCTAATGTAACTACCCCCACCACTGCCAAGGCCAAGAGACCCCGGCCGATGTCTATCATCCCCACTGCGGCCGGCCTCGCTAGTCTACACAACGATCCCGATCTCGCTCCTCGTGTTCCTATTGGTAACATTGCCCGTTCTACCAGTGTACGCCGAGCTCGTCCCCAGAGCGAACAGTACACGGGGCCGGGGGGCGCCGCTCTAGTCAACCAGATGTATCGCGGACTCGATGGACAGATGTCGCCCACTTTCAACGTCCCACGCCGCTCGCAGACTTTTTTCGCATCGGGAGCGCTAGCATCACCCGGCCTGCCCCCCTCTACGGTTCCTCTCTCCGGCCGGATGTCATCCAGCACTGGCAGTCAGACGCCATCCGCTGGAAACTTCCCCGGAATGCGCAGCGAGACATCAAGCATCTCTAACGAGTCAACTGTTGGTATTGTTACGCCTCCGTCACAAAGCAGCCCACCACAGTCACTGCCAGCGACGGACAAGATGACACCGCAAACCCAGACGACATTTGCAGGCAACAAGCCTCGGCCCCTACGCCTCGTCCAGGACCATAACGATGCTGTAAATGCCAGTAAGCGGAATAGCTGGCTGCCGTGGGCTGGTGGTTGGGGCAAAAAGGAAGAGATTCCGGAAAACTAAAGAGTCGAGCCATACCAACAGCTGAAAAGTCTTTTTACTCAGTTTGCTGGCTAACAGCCTTTTTTTTTTCGTTACCTTTTTTCTTTATCATGGCCATTGCCATATTCATGTTGATATCCTGTCTCGCTTATTCTTGCTTTTGCTCTTCTTCCACGAGTTACCAGGTGAATTTTCTTTTCTTTGGAGGCTTTTATTTTTTATTCGCGCGATTTATCACCTATTATCTTCCTTTTATTTATATCTTGATGATTACGACGACGAACGACAAACGGCTAGGAACGTTTTTATCATAACGAATTGATTGAAGGAAACGTCGTCAGTGGACCTTTTTTCTTTTGCACTTATAATATGGAGGTGTCGTGTTCTTATTTTTCATGGCTTCTCTCTTTGATTTATCTTTGGATTTTCTTGATGCTTCTGTTACATGTCTTAGTTCATAGTCTGCAATGTTTTCCGTATTTAACCCTACATATATCCCGTCACAATTTCGAGTTTTGTTATCATTCACACATCAGGGTTAAGCTACCTCCATCTTTAGGGCCGCTCAAGAACAAGAATGTCAAGCCGTAGAGTACGAGTGCCAAGGAAGATTTTTTAGTGCCCTTCCAAGTAAACTCGAAGTTTTCTTTTCTCCGTCACTGTTGGAGAGGTTTTTTTACTTCAGATGAAAGACAACTTGACCGCCACTTTTATCTTTCTTTAGGGAGATCCAGGTTGTTGAGGTGTTATGTTAAAGCGCCAGGCTAGGGCCATGCCATGTTCGGCAATATGCACCAAGATATCGATGCAAGGACATGAATCTGATAACATATCCACTCTTTCCAAGACATGTGCTGTATTGGTTAGATCGATTGATGTGTGCAGTGGGTAGACGGATAGATGAATGCCTGCGTGTCGCCAACCTCTTGGGTGCTTGGGAATAAAAGGTAGGAGGAGGAGGAGAGTCAGATGAAGTGGTAAAATGCGGCGTAAGAGATCTTGGTTTAGAGTCTTGCAGGAGACAGGAGGCTAGATGAGCGAGTTATGAGTATGTAGGAATTGTCAAGGGAAAAAGGATGGCGAAGGAAGAAGAAACATGACCTCGACAATGCAGTGATTTTGTGATTTTGCGGTTTGTGATGCAGTTAGGCTAGCCTGGGAAACCCAAGATTGGTTGATGTAGGCAACATGCACATACTAACTAGCCATGCCTCTGGCTGATGCCGGTTGCTTCTAACACTTTCGCCTTTTCCTCTCGGGTTGCTGACGTCGATGCCAACGCATCACTTCCTTCATCCCCTCCTTTATGCTGTTTATCTCCCTCCTTCCTCAATATCCTTGGAAAAATCTTGAAAATTTTGCTATTTATTAGAGCAGGGCAGAAACTAAGCAAGTGGCATCAGAACCGGGAGAACAATGACAAATGAATGGGGTTACAATGGGACACAAAATGAAGAAAGGAGGACAGCGGACGGGCATGAAATAAGAGGGAAGGTTGGGTGGAGGCGTAGGTTTAGGGTTGGGCTTGTCTGGGCTGAGTGACAGAGTCAAGGCAAAGGCGATAGAAGATGAAAGAGAAGACGTACATATCGTGGCTGGGGTTCGTATGTACGCGTGTGTGTGTGTATGTGTGCCGTAGGGTAGCAAAAAACCAGGTTGTTTCATATCGTTGTTATACTGTAGTATACGGGTCGAAAAGGAAGAAAATAAAGTCAGGCCATAAAACCATCATCTCTGGCTCCCTTGTTGTGAGCGGACAGACAAATGTCGGAGAGTATTTTTGTTGCCCGATGTTGATTTCCCATCGAGCCGAGGAGAAATGGGAAAAAAAGCTAGGAGGGAAGGATAAACGAGAATAGACAAGATTGTGTAGGTGGGGATGAGGCTGGTTGCAAGTATAGGCAGTAAGAGACCTGTAAGTAATGAGTTTACAGGGTGGTACGACAAGGGGACTCTGGGATACAGTTGAGTGCATGGGGATGACAGAAGAGTACAGGGGAAAGGGACACAAGAAAGTAGGGCTACAGAGGGGCAGCCAAGGTCTGCGCACGCATCACATGCTGTATTTGCACAGCACTTTTTTATTTGCCGAGTTGGAGAAGTCGCATTCTACAACTTAAAGTGGCCGTACCATGGCCATTTTTGTATCATCATAGTATTGAGCTTTTATACGAACTGCAAACAGGAGCCGTTATTTTCATTTCGGTTGAGTGACGTCAAGAGAAGCCGTTGTTTGTCATTGGTAGACCCCTAAACAGTCACGTGACCAACAGTAACCCTGCATTCGGCGTTTTGCTTGGGTGCCCTGATGTGTCTTTGACGCTGCAAGTTAATTTTCTCTTCCAGTCCCTCAACTACGTGGGTTGTGTGTGTATTTACATATTTAACTTGGTGAGTATGTCGATACGCTTCTTCCATATATGCACCATGCATATGCACTCACTTATGTACCATCGTACCATCGTCCTACCCACCCTCTTCCTGATGTAGAGACAAGTCCGGATTAGAAAGAAGAAACAAGACAAACAACAACTGCAGCGCAATAAAATCCCTGACCTGCACACCCTCGCTATTTAATGTGATTGGTAGGACTCAGCCTGCCGGCATTTTTCTGTCTAATGTGTTTGTTGTTTGTGCTTCGTTTTCCCTTGGTGACATATAGGCTCTAGCTAGTCCCCTGAAAAGAAAAGAAGAACAAAGCAAACTGGTCAACATAGGACACATAATAATACAGCAACACGAGGAAAAATAGCACAAGAATGATGAAGACAAATAAGAAAAGGGAAAGGTCTCGCTTTGCACCCTTGGTCTCTTTCTCGTGGCGGGCCTGTGCTGTCAGCCTGGACTGGCCCTTTTGTCCTTCTTCGTCTTGTTCCTCATGTCTTCTTTGCCATTTTTGTTTGGGCTTTTTTCTATTCATTTACACTTGAGGCTTGGATAAGTTTTGTGTAGCAGACACAATGGAGAAGAAAGATCCAAACAAGGCCTCAATTTTAGAAAGGGGGGCATGTCAAAGGTCAAAGGAGAGGTTGGAAGAGCAAGAAAGCTCGGCCACATAAAGTGTAACTAGGGGTGGGTTTGAGCAACGGTAGACGGTAGAGCTTCGTTTTAGTTTGTCATGAGGTCTACTATTTTCTGTTGTGCCGTGTGCTCATCAGTGATAGAAGGAGCTTGCGGGTTGGTCTAAGAGGAATAATGACATCTGGCAGCGATACGTTTCCTTCCATCCACGCATTGAACTTGCCATGATGTAGAGGTGCATGGTGAAGTCTTTGGCTGACAGGCCGGTTTTTACGTGGTAAGTAAGCAAGTACATTTGCGGCAGGTATTTGCTACTCAAATTTTGATGCACTGGGCATAGAAAGATACAAGATGAAAACAAAGTTGCTCATTTGTACTAAAACTTTTGTGCTTTCTCACCCAAAAAAGTTGAGCACAGTAAACGCCCAATTTTTCTCATTCTCATTTTTACACTTTCCTTTTTCTAGCCCTCTTTCCTGATATTTTCCTTCCCCTCTTTACCGTGCCGTGCCACTTCCTTGCGCTTGTGTTGTCTCTTGCCGTTAAAAACACAAGTTCAAGCAACAAGCAAAAAACTATGGCTAAATTTTTTTGTTCTTGTTAGAAGGGCAATTGCCAAATGCATAAGGCTTTGGACTTGCCTTTTGATTGGCTGTTCAAAATTCTTTGATTTCCGTTCTGAAAGCAACTTCTGTTTTTTGAGCTAACAAAGGGCACAAAAATCAAATAAAACGAAGGAAGGGAAAAAGGCGGTTGTTGCCTCTTTGCTCCTGTGCTTCAAACAGGAAGCCAAGCTCCTTCCCATGCAAAACTGGGAAACCCCACAGCACACAAGCTTAGCTTTTATGCACAGGATTCGCATTTTCTCTCCCATTTTTTCTCCCTCTTTTTCTTCCCTTTATTTTCTTTGATAACACCATAAAATTTGCTCTTTTTTGTGTCTTTTTGGTGCATTATTTTCTGAATCGTTTTCTAGAGCCCAAAACTGACACTCAAAAAGAATATTTCCAGAATTGCTTCGATCTATTTTCTTTCAATTAGAGCGGGCATTAATGTTCATAGACTTGCACTACCTTCTTTTTTCCACTACCAAATCTCAATGCCCAAGAAACCCGAAAACTCGTTCCAAAATTCATATTGTTGATCCTTCAGTCATTATTCTTGGTTTTATCCACCTTTTTTTTTTCGGCTCTACTTCTTTATTTTTCTTCTTTTCGCCTGTAAAATTGCGCTCGCCTTTTCGATTTTGCTCTAGACTGACTTTTTATTGGGCCACCGCTCATCCGTCGCCTTTCTGGAATCCCTTTAGACAACAACAAGCCAGAAGTGTTTTGACTGCCCAACAACCACAACAATAACTACAACAACACGCTACGCTTTCCCTCTTTCTTGCAACAAGATCTCAACTTTCGCCTCTTTTTTTTTTTTTTTTCTTCTTTTTTTTAAATTTGATTTTCCTGTTAGAAAAAAAGTTTGAGAATATTTGCCCTTATCTTTTGCTCTCAGTGTCAATCGCATACCTTCAGCTTTTTATTCATTGACCTGCCTGTCTCCAGTGTTGCTATTAGTCTTCACTGCCTCCGACCGGGCCTCCTGAATCGTCATTGAATTCACAAGCTCGACAGCAACTCTGGTAATTTTTACCATCTAGTGGCATGCCTGGGCTTCAACATAACTAATAACGAGGCTGAATTCCTCCAGCAAGGTGAAAGTGTGAGTTCTGTTTGCCATTTCCTTCCCATGTCCTCCCTCACCTGTCTATCCTATTTGCCTCTGGGTCTCTGTCCTTCCTAGCTTGGCTTTTTGTTTGGTTTAACCCACTCACTCCCTTTGTCATCTGTCGAGGCGGCATTCTCTGGCATGCCGGCAGACAAGCCAAGCCAATCAGTAATCCCCCATCTGACTGACAGCTTCCCATCCTCTTTCTATTGTGTTATAGTCCTTGTTCTTCAGAGTCGATTAGCCCTGTAACCCGATACTATGGCCTCAAGGCTCTCCCCGAATGCCTACTCTGGTGCCGCCTCTCCCTTAGATACAAGGGATTCATCAGTTACACATCAACCACCCACTCCCGCCTCTCCATCTACGCCTAGAAACACATCTGCTATTTCATCACAAGCGCGCCATACCTCTGATCACTCGAATTCGTGCATACTATCCACATCTTTGGGCTCACAACGAACCAAAAGAGTCCACCAAACTCATAAACCAAATCTTAGAATATCGTCACCTAGCAAAACCTATCGCTCATCACCTACGCATATTTCTCGCTCGCCATCTGGCCCTGCCTCCCATTTCCCCTCAGGCCCTTCTGTCTCTGAAGCTCCACGTGACGGTCCTCTTCGTTGGCCCGTGTCGCCTAGAATACGGTCGCCAGCTTTGAGTCAGGCTCAGCCCAACAATTCCTACAACTACACGATGCAACGCACCCAGCATAACGCGCCTGGACGCTATATTTCTTCTTCCGCAAACAGTTCGGCCTCAGAGATGTCAGAGAGTGATACAGATGATCATGAGTCTGCTGGACTTCGTACGCCTACTATGAACAACCCAAACCCGCTTGCTACTGTCCAGGAAGTGAGCCAGCCCAACTCTCCTGGCCATGTTACCCAGGACACTGCTATGACTGAAATTCATACTCATCTTGTTACCGATGGCTCTCAGAACCAGAACCAGGAGTTGCAAACACCACAAACACCAACATCTCAAGACTCTGACAATATGTCTGCTGCGAGTGTTCGCACCATCCGAGCAAGAAATGTTGCTCCTTACAATGATTCTGATCACACAACCTCTCAAAACGATGCTAGAAAGCCATCAACTAGTGTTCCACAACCGCCTATGATGTCACGGCAATCCAGTGCATATTCTACCTTCAATAAGACCAAGCCCACCACCGATGGCTCTTCTATGATTGTTGAAAGTGAAACCGTCACTTCCGTCCCCCAAATTGCTCTCGCTACGATTCCCCAAGGCCCTAGCGGCACTCTTCGCGCTATGCCTAGTACCGAAACGATTCGACCCAAAAAGGACCGCAAGAGACAAACGAGAAAGCAACCAATGAACCCAGGTATGAATAAGCCAAGTAATAATTAGTGAGGAATTGTTCGTGTACTAAATTCCTTTATAGCTTCTTCTAAAGCGGAAGTGTTCGAGTACAAGGTCGCTAGCGCAGTCGACGAGGCCGATGACTCTGACTCTGACGAAACTTTTGTCTATGATTCAAACCCTCATGACGGCCCTCGGAGGTATCACCATTCTAGAACCCCAAGTACTACGTCCATGGCCAGTCAAGTTGATAGGCCTATGCGTTCCATCCACAGTGTAATGGATGCCCCAGGCCCTTCAACATCTTCGAAAAAGAATATGAAGTTCGCCAATACTTACAATAATGCTTCAGATACCCTTACCGGCGACGAGGATGGTAGGGGGTCTAGCAGAAGCAATATCGGTTCTTCTCGGAACTCGACTCGTCACCAACATCACATGAACAAATATGGACGCAACCAAAACTCGCATGCATCTTTGTTTGATAATGAGTCGCCATTCGCCAACCCTGCCCGGGCAAAAATGCAGGCCAACTCACGTCAAAACTCAGGGCCGCCTAGCCCTCGTTTCTTGACTTCGCGGTCCCAGGCCAGTCGCCAAACGGGCTCCTACAACTTGTCAAATGCTTATGATATGGATGAAACTGGGCCTGATGATGAACGCACACCTTTGATTTCTTACTCTCGGTCAAACCGTCCCGGACGTCAGAGCCGCCGTGGGCCAACACCGCGCCACATTGAATCCCAAACCTACAGGAGCCGTCCCTCAGCCCTTAACCGTTTGGCTGCTTGTCTCGTAGTTACCATGATGGTTCTAGTGGTCATTACTGGTGCTATTGGCTTTATGTTTGCTACTTCGCAGCCGCTTACGGATATCAAGCTCGTTGCCATTGAAAACGTCATTGCTAGTGAGCCCGAACTCATGTTCGATCTCACTATCCGTGCACATAATCCTAACATTGTGGTTGTTACTATTGATAATGCCAATTTGGAAATATTTGCCAAGTCTGTCCATGCTGGTACAGATGCTGATTGGTACAATAGTCCTAGTGGCGGTCCTGGTGATAAGTTCAAGTTCGAGACCCTGGATGAAAAGGAAGTCCACGCCCAAGACGATCCCCCCGATGACATGCCCGACGAGTCTGCACCAAACATGCGTTTAGGAACTATCCAGGAATTTGATAGTCCCTTATCCTTTGAGGGCCTATTCTTTCACAAGGGTCTTTCTGTGTCTACTGGGGGCGTGAGGCTTCCACTTCCTGGTAACTCGACTTCTGGAGGCTCTGAGCGTTGGGGAAAGGTTATTCAAGATGATTTTGATCTTATCGTCAAGGGCATCATAAAATACTATCTCCCGCTAAGTCAAAGGATGCGAAGTGTGTCCATATCAGGTCGTACCCGCGTCAAACCAAACTCTGCCAGCAACCCATCCTTGAAGCCTAACATCACCATGGCTGGGTCGCCAGGCCTCTGAGGGGGTCTTTTCCTCTTCGTCCACTCTTTACTCTCACCGTTTTCCTTTGTAATCCTATGCTTTGCGCGTGTCATTTTTTGATCAAATTGGCATTGTATATTCCTTCTCTTTGCTGTTTTTTCTTTTCTTTTTCTTTTTCTTTTTTTTTTTCCTTTCCTCCAATTACACGATGTGTCACTGGCTAAGCTGCTTTTGTCTGATGCAAGATAGACTGCTGGATGACTGCTGGCCGACCGCCATTTTATGAAGAACATGACCAGCCCTTGTTTTCCTTTCTGTTTGTTTTTATTCCCCTCTTCGTTCTACCTTGATTTTTCTCTTCTTTCGAGGATGCTCAAAGTTTTCTTTCCTGGTTTGCCTGTCACTTGTTAACTTTATGCAGGACTTGAACTGCAGATTGATCCTTTCACGATGACCAAGGGCATAAAAAAGGCTTTGGGCTATTTTATATCCATTCATTCTCGAATTTGGAACGAAGAGGATCAAAAATATGCGTCTTTGGCCTTGAGCCATAAGTTGGATATTCTATGCTGTGTCCTTAACTAGAAGAGTATCAGACTTGTTTGATGTCGTTGACAAGTTGTCCGTTTTACTGATTTTCTTTTTCTTTCATGCTTCAAATATGCCTTTGTTTTTGTGTTTCTTATACTTGCGTCAGACTACACAGCACAATCATTTGTTTTCTCTTGCAACTTGCTTGTCACTGCAATCGCATATCTTTGTTTTGCTTGCACTCGTTGCGGCGAGCTAATTACACACATAGAACTTATGAGTTTATACAACAGTGAGATATAATCAGAAAGACAATGACGAGAGAGAGTATTGCAGCAAAAAGTGTGAGTGGATGTTTGTAGTAAGAGAAGGATGAAGAGTAACAATGTATGGAGATGATAGAGTCCTTGCTTGTAGAGCAATTGGCCAAAAAATAGAGGTCAGATTGGTTCGTGGTCATCCAGATGATCTGGAGCACTGGGAATTGAGCCCAATGCGGGGGTCGAACCCGCAACCTTGAGATTAAGAGTCTCACGCTCTACCGATTGAGCTAACCGGGCGGATTTCGGGTGTTCGAATAGACTGACGCGTAAAGTGGACTGTAACTGTTACACAAACCCCGGAGCCAGGGTGTTTCCCGGATGGCCGGCCGGCATCCGTGTCGACGGAATCATTACAACCAGCGACGTCATGTATGTTCAAGTTCAAGCTCATTACAACTGGCTAGGGTGTCTTTTAGTCTTGGCAGTTCTAGTAGATGCCAAATAAATTTTAGCTCCAGTTACAACTAGCCAAAAAAAAAGGAACGAATATAGAGTCGGACGTCAACTACATTCAAATTTAAGGAATCTGGAGTTTATTTGCGTGCTTATGCTCTGTCCATAACTTCTTCCTTTTCTTTTACGTTAAATATATTCAAGTTCAAGTTCCTTTTCTTTTCTTCTCGTTCGCTTTTCTTTTGTTCCATGATGACTACAAGGCCAAGGCGAGTAACAAACTTGCATAGAGGCATACAGGCTTCTCTTGCCGAAAATCCGTGGTTAGCCTTGTAGAGGGCTAATTCTGCCCGATAGTCAACCCGGCTTCGTTTGATCTTAGTAGCTTCCGTAGATGACAAATAAAGTCAATTTAAATTCCAAGCTCAACAAATGCGGTACACTTGTTGATGTATAGGGCAGTGTGGTGTGGTTTATGGTACTGAAAGACATGAAAGCAAACGGGTATACTGGCCTAGGTGTGGTGGACTTTTAGGCACGTACATGGGTTTTCTTGGAGGTTTTGGGTGGTGATTTTGGCTTGGTTCAGCTTGTGGCCTGGCGCGCCCATCTCCCTAGTTATCAAGTTCCTTCTCCTCACGGCTAGATGATCTAGGTAGTGTCGTTGTCTTTAACGAAAATGTGGTTTAGATTCTGAAGGCCAAGTCTAATGGTTTAGGCTTCTGATTCTGAAATTTCAGTCTATTTACCAACTGAGAGAACTTTATTGATTTTCCGACTGCCACACTCTACTAACCAGTCAGTCCTAGCCTATATTGTTACAAGTTTTAGCTCATCGGCATAGAACCAGATGCCTGAGCTTTCACAGATATCATGACAGTTCTTGTTTAGCCTTGTCTCTATGATCATGTACTTAAGCAATTAGGTGTGAGTTAAAATGATATCTTTCTTGCGCTTGAGAGACCACAGAAAAGAATGTTTGGAGAGCATTTATTGTCATATGCAGACTTCCCTTAAACCTTAACCTAAAAACTTGATTGATATATTTTAGTAGCCTAACTCCATCAACGCCAAAATAAAAGAACGGAAACAAACTGAGCACAGGGACAAGAGTAACCCGGAGCCAGCAAGATATTGTCGTAAAGTAAGAAAAGCGAAAGGAAACAAAAGCCCGCTCATAATAAGAAAACGAAAACCAGCAAGTTCTAGCATGCGAAAAGAAAGCAGGAGAACGAGGGAAGAAGACATGCCGAGGTATAGAGAGAAACGGAAGACCCACGAGTCTACTAGAAAAAAGACTGGTCCGGCCGGCTTTGCCCGCTCTTATCTATGAAGCAAAATGAATTCCTTCCTTGTTGAACTCGTATAACAGGCGTAGGAACTCGCTCTGATCGCACTTGGACGCACGCTGCTCGCCCAGCCCAGTACGCTCTAGCGTGCCAAGCACCTTGTTGCGCACCAACTCCGTTGTTTTGGTCTTGCTACGTTTACTAGGGGTCTTGTCTTCTGCAGCTTCTCTGACTTGCATGTCCTTAAAGAACTCGGGGGCGTCATCGTTGTCGTCATCGTCATCTACTTCCATGCCTTCATCTGCAGCAGTAGGGCCCTCGGCCTCCATATCCTCATCTTCATCGACAGCATCGCTAGTAGGCGCAATTACAGTGTCATCCAAAGGTACATCGTGTAGGCTAGCCCATGTGCGGTAGTTGCGCTCCAGCATAGTCATGATCTTCCCGGTCAAGAAAGACGCCCGTATGGTTTTATTGCGGCGAGAAAAGACGATGCGTAGTAGACCGTCCCATTCTTCGTAACTGACTTCGGGCCGTGGGTAGATGGGCTCAATACGCACCACGCTCGACTCGACCTTGGGCGGCGGGTTGAAGTTGGCTTTGCCAACCTTGAGCACATGAGAAACCTTTGCGAATAGCTGGGCGTTGGCGGAGAGGCTAGAGTAATGATGGATTGTTAGACATGGGCGTTCTTTGGTAACTACTTTTCCTTCCCGTTTCTTCCCCTAGGTTTCCGGCATTTTCATGTTGGTGATGGAACAGGAGGGAACTTACCGGCAGTAAAGAGGGTCGCCGGGCTGGGCCACGAGACGTAGGGCAAACTCACGCTGAAGCATAAGAACAGCAGTGCGTGGGGGCTTGGGCATGCCAAGAATACGGAAAATCAGAGGGCTGGAAATTTGGTAGGGTGTGTTGGAGATGAGCACGTCAAAGGCTGGCAGCTTTTCCATCTTGATGACATCGCCCATGAGGACCTCGAGTTTGCGGTGCTCAGGTGTACCCTGTACACGCTTGGTGACTTCGGCAGCCATACGGGGATCGATTTCGACGCAAATGAGCTTCTTTGATTGCGGTAGAATGCGCACGGTTAAATTGCCCGAACCGGGACCAACTTCAAGAACAGTGTCGGTTGGCTTTAAGTTGGCCTTAGCGACAATTGCGTCACTGACACCAGGGTTCTTGAGGATATGCTGTAGAGAAAAGGGACAAAGTTAGATACCGTGACAGACCGCGAGGCTGAAATCGTGGCATTGTAGTATTAGTGCCGTTGATTTTGTCGCACCTGACTGTGTGTGATGTTAGCAGAGGTATTGATATTAAGGTATGAGGGTATGCAATAGACTCACCCATAATCTTTGTTGAACTTGAAAATGTTGTTCTTGGACGATTTATCGTACGGAGTAGCTCCGTTGCTGCCATTGCGTTTGGGGGTCTTGACTTTTCCCATGACGAAGATTGTGCGTCTGATATTGCTGGCTATATAGAAAAAAGCTGGTGACGTTGGTGGGTGTTAGAGACTCGGAGTCTCGTGGGGTTGAAAGATCGTGGAATTTTTTTGCTGTAGGCCCTGGATTCTGCCATGTGGGGCTTAAATGATAGGATAGGATAAAAGCGGTGGAGGACTGGACGTCATGAAGACAAGGGTACGGTTTTGAAGACAGTGTGTAGACACAGTGCCAGACTGTGGGAACCATAGAGCTGCCAAAATTGCGCCAATGTTCAGCCTCGTCTGTCCATGATTTTTGCTTGGGCATGCGATGAATTCACGGAACTTGGACGATTATTGACAGTTTCGTTAGCCATTTGCTCCTTTACTCTTGGCCTTTTTCTTATTTCTCTAGTTGTCAACTGTCCGATTCTTCGCCAACGCGGTGTTGCCATAAGCCATAGGGCCCTCCAAAGCTTTATACATACAAAAAGAGTACGTCAAGACTCGCTGATCGAGAGTCCGATCCAGCTCATATTCATCATTTTCGCAGTGAGGCTCTTCTGTAGTGCAACTATAGGCCTTTGCGCTATAGATCAAATCATCGAACCCTGTAACTCTTGCAGTGCAGACCGGCCTATTGAAGTCTAGAACCAACTTAACAATGTCTGGGAGACGTGACTTCCTTAGCCAACCGGCCCCCGAAAATTACGTTGCCGGACTTGGTCGTGGTGCTACTGGCTTCACTACTCGCTCTGATCTAGGGCCGGCTCGCGATGGCCCTAGTGACGATCAAATCAAGCAAATTGTAGCCAAGCGCGCAGCGCAACTTGGTATTGCAACCGACAATCGAAAAGGCGACAAAAAGAAAAGCGAAGCTGAGGACGAGGCTGCAGGTGGAGACGACGAGCGATACCAAGATCCCGACAATGAGGTGGGCCTATTTGCCGGCGGCAGCTACGACAAAGATGACGAAGAGGCCGACGAGATCTGGGAATGGGTTGATCAGCGCATGGCTAAGCGACGAAAGACGCAACGAGAGACGCGTGAAGAAACTGAGCGCCAGGAATACGAGCGCAAGAACCCTAAAATCCAGCAGCAATTTGCCGACTTGAAGCGTGCCCTCGGCACAGTTACCGACGAAGAGTGGCAGAACATTCCTGAAGTCGGCGACTTGACAGGCAAAAATCGCCGTGCCAAGCAGGCTCTGCGCCAGCGCTTCTATGCCGTTCCCGACAGTGTCCTCGCGGCTGCACGCGACGCTGGAGAAATGTCTACAACTGTCATGGACGAGGGTGCCGAGACGTCACAGGCTGACACAACTGACGGGACAATGACAAACTTTGCGAAGATTGGTGCGGCTAGAGACAAGGTGCTCAAGGTCAGGCTGGACCAGGCCGGAAGCGATTCGTCCAACGGAACGTCGACTACCATCGATCCACAGGGCTACATAACTAGTCTTAACCGTCAGGTCATTTCAGAGGCCCAAGCAAATGTTGGTGACATCAACCGTGTACGAGAGCTTCTGCAATCCGTCATCAAGACAAACCCCAACAACGCCCTGGGCTGGATTGCGACGGCGCGTGTCGAGGAGCTTGCTGGCAAGACTGTCACTGCACGCAAGATCATCTCCCAAGCCTGTGAAAAGCAACCCAAAAACGAGGATGTATGGCTAGAGAACATTCGACTAAATGAGGGACACAATGCCAAGGTGATTGCTGCAAACGCGATTAAGCACAATGGCCGCTCAGTGCGACTCTGGGTCGAGGCTATGAAGCTAGAGAACATCCCCAGCTCAAAAAAGCGCGTCATTCGCCAAGCATTAGATCATTTGCCCGAGTCTGAGGTCCTGTGGAAGGAGGCTGTGAATCTTGAGGACGACCCAGCGGACGCTCGTCTCTTGCTTGCCAAGGCTACGGAGCTTATTCCATTGTCTGTCGACCTGTGGCTAGCCCTAGCACGGCTTGAGACGCCTGCGAATGCGCAAAAGGTGCTCAATAAAGCGCGTAAGGCCATTCCTATTTCCCACGAGATTTGGATTGCGGCTGCGCGCCTGCAGGAGCAGCTGGGCGATGGCAACAAGGTCAATGTTATGAAGCGTGCTGTGCAAGTGCTTGCCAATGAGTCTGCCATGCCCAAACGTGAGGACTGGATCGGCGAAGCTGAAAAGTGCGAGGACGAAGGTGCAGTGGTGACGTGCGGCAATATTATCCGCGAGACTCTAGGCTGGGGCTTAGACGGAGATGACGACCGGAAGGAGACGTGGATGCGGGATGCCAAGTCCAGCATTAACCGGGGCAAGTACGGGACGGCGCGTGCCATATATATGTATGCTTTGCGGGTCTTTGTCAACAGCAAAACACTGTGGATGGAGGCTGCAGATCTGGAACGACACCATGGCTCGAAGCATTCTCTATGGGATATCCTAGAAAAGGCCGTCGAGGCATGCCCTAAAAGCGAGGTGCTCTGGATGATGCTGGCCAAGGAAAAGTGGCAGTCTGGAGACCTCAACGGGGCTCGTCAAGTGCTTGCACGAGCGTTCAAGCAGAATCAGAACAACGAAGACATATGGCTAGCAGCTGTCAAGCTAGAGGCCGAAAACAATCAGGTCACCGAAGCCCGCAAGCTTCTCGAGATGGCACGTGAGCAAGCGCCTACAGACCGTGTATGGACCAAGAGCGTAGTGTTCGAGCGGGTGCTTGACAACAAGGATGAAGCGCTGAATCTAGTGATCCGAGCACTGCAACTCTTCCCGACAACCGGAAAACTATGGATGCTCAAGGGCCAGATCTATGAAAGCATGGGCATGATGCCACAGGCGCGCGAGGCCTACAGCACAGGTGTCAAGTCAGTACCGAAGGCGGTTCCGCTGTGGCTGTTGTACTCTCGACTGGAAGAGCGGGAAGGCTCGGTCGTAAAGGCACGCAGTGTGCTAGATCGTGCCAGACTAGCAGTGCCCAAGTCAGCAGAGCTATGGTGCGAGTCGGTGCGTGTAGAGAGGCGGGCAGGTAATATTAGCCAAGCCAAGAATGTCATGGCCAAAGCGCTGCAGGAGGTGCCGAAAAGCGGGCTGTTATGGTCAGAGCAGATCTGGCATCTTGAGCCACGCACGCAGCGACGGCCGCGAGCACTCGAAGCCATCAAGAAGGTGGAGGCCGACCCGCTGCTATTTGTGGCGGTAGCACGCATCTTTTGGGGCGAGCGCAAGCTGGAGAAGGCCCAGAACTGGTTTGAAAAGGCATTGATGGTTGATGCCGACATGGGCGATACATGGGCTTGGTACTACAAGTTCTTGCTACAGCATGGCACTGACGAAAAGAAGTCCGATGTTGTGTCAAAGTGCGCCTTGAACGAGCCACGTCATGGCGAGTACTGGCAGATGGTAGCGAAACAGCCGCAGAATGCGCGGAAGAGCACAGAGGAAGTTCTAGTGCTAGTAGCACAGGCTCTAGAGTAACTGGCAGGGAGAGGAGGAGGAAGGGGGGGGGGGGGGGGGGGGGTGGGGGGTGGGGGGGGGGGGGGGGGGGGGGGGTGGGGGGGGGGTGGGGGGGGGGGGGGGGGGGTTTGCTGGAGTTTATAGGGCATGGGTGCTCCGCATCAGATTGTGGTAGCCGCTAGTCAGTATTTCAGAGCCCCACATTTTGTCATGCAGCCAGCACCTTTTGGTATACACCACAAGGCTTTTTGTTTATCTCGCAATCTCGAATTAAAAAAACTCAGCCAACAATATTCTGACCCTTGATTTGTTCCCAATTTTACTCGTCATCACCGTCTATTGTTGCGTCGCTGCTGTGGCGGCCTTCCAATATTCCTCCTCGTCGTCGTCCAAGCTTTAGAATTTCCCGTTACTCGACCAGCTCAACAACACCTTAAATTCAAGACCTGTTTTCATTCATTCTATTAGCGCGTTATCGTATACGAATTACACAAACACCGAACTTGCGCACAGCAACCGTCACAACTGTCGTCGAAACCCTGTTGGCCTATATATGGGAGCGCCTCTTGCTGTATTTGTCCCGTCTCTCTGTTGTTTCCTAGTGTTTGCTGTCCTAGACATCAAGCAAAGCCTTGTCGCTGGCCGCACTGCCACCCCTCAATTTATCCCTTGACCTCCATCCGCGCCAACCCCTCTCAATCTCTCGCTCTGTCCCTCCTTCTCGCCGTCTAAACACCTTGCGTCAATATACTATTTCCACCGCGGCCCCTGGCCATGTTCTTTGTCGCCCTGAATCGGAGGCTGCCTTGTCAAGATTCACCGCTGTTCTCAGCCTCGTCGCTTCTATCGTAAACTCGGAAAGGCTTTGTCTATCTTACGTCCACCATGCACCATGACCAATTCATGCTCCATGAAACTCACGAACCCCCTTTTCTACAACCCGCTACTTCTGCTGAGCCACTGCCGCTGTTCCGCCCACCTCCTCCGCCCCTACCGGCGACGCAAACTGCCTCCTCAAAGCCGACTGCTACGCTTGTTTCGACTACTAGCTCAGATGCGCCCACCTCGGTTTTTGTCACAGCCCCCCCGTCTCCTGCCTCACGATGGTGGGATGCTAGCGTTGATTACAATGCACCGCACGCCGGCCCAGAGCCCGATCCGCCCCTTGCGCCAATGGGCTCGTCCGATGCCTTCTTCCGCGTATTTCTCGACAACAACACCATTACCGCCAGTAGGCCTGACTCTACTGCTGTCGTGCCCTTCTCTGGAACCGCTGCCTCAGCAGCTCCGTTGGCATCAGGGCTAGCCTCCGCATTAGGCCCTACGCAACCATCGTTGAATCTCCCGAGCGGACAATGCAATTTCGTTGATTTGACTCTCGGCGGAAATGGCGCAAAATGCGGCTGTCGGCGTTTTTATAGCTCATGTGATGCGCTCAAATCTGAGCCAACCGAGTTTTGCATGTGCATGCATCACGCATGCTTCCATGATCACTCGCTGTCAAACGCAAGTGCAAATGCGCCTGCCCAGCAACTTGACACCCCTGCCTCGTACTTGCCACCGCCGCCATTACTACCTCCACACTCGCAGCTTCAATCCCATATCCAGCCATCCATCAAAACACCGAGGATTGCCCAGAGCCCGCTACAAGATATATCGTCCCGTTTCTCACAGGTTACAGCTTCTCGTCCACCTATGCTTCCGCCCAGTCACCGCCCGTCCACCTCTGCAAGTCATGCCGCTTGTCTCCATCCACCTCCTCCGCCGCCTCCCCGTCCGCTTGTGGACCCCCGCAACCCCAAGACTCAGTCAACATCTATTCCCGACACCCTTGGCTGGAATAGTCCAGGCACTGCTCAACTGTGCTCAAAAAACGACAGTATATCAACTGCTGTCACGCCTGCGCGCCAACCTTCATCACAACTAAGCACCACCACTACTTCCTCAAGCTTCTTTTTGCCTTTTGGAGGAAAAGGTGCACATCTCATTGGGGCTCTGGGAACAAAATCTCGCGAGCCTCTCCGCGACAAACTACACAACAAAAACGAGACCACAGTTGAACAGTTATCTGTACTAAAGCCCAAACGCCCTACTTGTGATAGTATGGCTACTACTTGCTCTGACTCTGAAGTTGCCGAACCAGCAAAATCACTATCCAAACCCTTCAAACGCCCCTCGGATAAGAACATATCATCAACCGAAAGCCCTTCCAAGGAGACTCCGAATATCGACCTCAAAAACCTCACAGACATGGTCAATAGTTATGAACACCGTCTTGACCGCCTCGAAAACGCATCTGTCATCACAAGCATGCATGAAGAATGCAACGAGCGCCACGAGTCTCTCGACTTGCGCCTCTACGACCTCGAAACCCGCGTGGAGGATGTCGAAAAGTTGGTCAATGACAACAGCTTCAAGGGCGGCCAAGACAGTATGAGCTCAGACGGCTATGGCCGCGCCGACCTAGTCAGCCGAATTGAAGCGTTGCAAGCACAAGTCAATCTCCTCCAGAACACAGTCCCCTCCATATGGCAACCGTGGGAAGTCGATGTGGTCTTTCTACCATTCGCCCTTCACAAAATCTGGCTTCCTAGCCATGAGTTCAAGATCAACTCTTCCTTGGACTCGCTTCCAGGGACAGATAGCTGGATATCTCAGCCGCCTGGCGCATATTCCCTATCTTCATCCCATCGACCACAGTCCCCGTTTTGTCAAAATTGGGATAGTGATGAGGATGGCCAGGACTGGTTGCTACCTCGGGCATACAGAATTGACAGTCTTCTGGATAAGCGCTTAAGGAGTCGAGGCTGTATCCGCAGGATATCAGTCAAGGGACCAGATGCCCGGTCTGTGCAAATTGCCATCAACGCATCGTTTGCAGGTCTACTAGGCAGCATCTCATCTCAGAGAAAATCACAGCTATCATTAACCCGGACATCCAAATTTATGGGTTTGCAACAAGATTGGGTGCCCCTGCGCAAGATCCACAAGGACTCTCGCCTGCGCTTTCTAACGCCCGCCGAGATGATCACTCCAGCAACATGGGACGTTGTGTTTCTCAAATCAGTTCTAATGAAGAGCTCGCAGCCTCGCCTTTTTATCACCCAGCCCGAGGCTTATGTGCAGGATCACATTGCCTTTGATCTGGGCTGGAGCTGGCAACGCCTGCGTGAACTTAGTCGCTTCTATTCAGAAGATTCTGAGTCGCAGGAGGTTGGCGAGGCTGATGCTCTTGAGGAGTGTTGGACTTGGAACGATCTTCTTGATGGACAGTCTACTGAAGCCTATAAACCCTGGCTTAGAGACTCTTCGATGTCCCCCGCAAGCCACAGAAACCCTGCTCATTCACAAGCCTCTCGGTATGCTTCTAGTCCTCTATCAAGCAGCAGAGGTCAGACGCCAAACAAGGTCGTCAAGGCGTCTTCCCGCACTATGCTAGGACGCACTGCCTCTGTGCCACCCGCTAGACATGTTCCCAGCTATAGTTTCCCCTCGGCGTCAGCGCCTGACAACCGTCGAAGAATGACGTGTCATGATGGCCATTCTCAGAGTCCTATTCGCACATCCTTTGCCCGTCGTCGCCCCACACGATCTCCCTCGAATCGCGCACACCCCACGCCTCGTTGGAGCAGTGGACCCCCCAGCCCCCGACCCTTCGCCTTGAATACACCCACCCCCGATGGCACTCGTGCTGTCAGCAGTAGCTCATCCAAAGGCAGCCGTGCTACAGCCTTCAATTACGCTACGCCTCACAGCAATGCTACTGCTCCAGCAGGCGCTAATGCTGAATATGACGCCGATACGGGCATAGCCGGGGCCAACGACGGGGACACGTTCATGACTGAAGACAGCTTTAGCATCAACGGCGACAGTGACAGCGGGCCTATTTTTCACAACCATCATGACAACCTACGCCAGGCGTTGCAGAGCCATGCAGCGTCGTTCCATGGGCACTCCCCCTTCCACAGTCAGCACTCCAAGCATGAGTTTGCCAGTGACGACCCCGCATCGTGGCACCAGTTGCCAGAAGACGAGCCATGGCCAGGCATTGAAGACCACGTGTCTGCATGCAACGATGCGGACGGCCAGTGTCAGGGTCAGGACCAGAACCAAGATCAGGGTCAAGACCAAAGTCAGGATCATGCTATTATTTGCCGCCAGCCCGGTAGCAAGAGCGCCAGTGGCACTAGTAGCACAAGCGATGCAAGTAGTAGCCAGCCATCAGAGTATCCATCGATACGCCCTAACCATGGCGGTTTCCATATTCACGAAGACGAGGATGAGGATGAGAACATGATTTTGTAGATTATGCGGCGTGGTATTTTTGTCTTTGCCTTTTTTTTCTGGCTTGTTTAGTCTCTCTTTTACTTGACTAGCTAGCCCCTGTTTTCATGTCTGGCGTTCTTGGCAGATTGGGCTCTTTACTCTACAGCGACCATATCCAATGTTTTGCTTGTCTTGTTTTTCACATCGTTTCTTTTACATCGTTTCTTTTATTTTCATGGTAGTTCTGTATCTATCTATGAAAGCGCATATATACACACCGGTAATCGTCATCGGTTTGGATTCTAGGAAATATATTTAAGTTTAGTTACATGACGTCATTGACCTACTAAAGCCTGAGTTTAATGATGAGCTATAGAAGGATTGCGAAAATACATGCTATTTTGTACTAGTATAAGATGTCAAGATAACGCATGAAGCTGGATGTACGATATAAAAGAAAAACAGGGTATCCAACCAGAAAACGAAGCAGGTAAAAAGGAAAAAATCAAAAACAAGAACAAAAGTATCTGGCGCGAGAACCCTTGAACAAGGAGGGTTAGAGCTTATAATCGACTTAGTAAAGTAATGAGGTCATTATGTCTAAATGACAACAAGAGACGCACAGCGCGATGAAAGGGGGAGGAAGCAAACGTTAGACAGCTAAAGGATGGTAAGGTCCAGGCAAGAAGATGACAGAGAAGATCAACAAATGGCAAAGGGTAAAAACGAAAACAGGCTAAGCAAGACACATCATTGCAAGTCAACGAACAAGGCAGAAGGTAAAAGCGGTAGAGACGCAAATCACACAAAACAAAATGCAAGCTCAAAAACAAAATAGGACGCGCGAGGTCCAAGACACGATAGTCATCAACCATACCACGTCCGGCCTGGCATCAGACTATGGGCAATCACGCAGCGCTTTGTCTGGCACATGCGCTCGCGATTGAGATTTTTCCAGATCGGCCCGGTCGGCCCATTAACGTAGTGGTACTGACTAAAGAGACGCCACTGACGCTTATCGGCCAGAGGGTAGAGGCGATCGCCCCATGCACCAGTATAGAAGAACCAGTCCACAGGCGCATCAGGATTCTGCATCGCAGGCGTTAAGCAGTTGGGGTTGGCCATGCTGTTTTCTGGCTCGGGTCGGTCGTACTCATAGAAGTACATACGACTGTTTTGGGCAGGGTCCCAAAGTGGCCCTTTGTCAGTGACATCCTTGAGAAGTTTGAAAGGTAGGATGTAAGGTTGTAGGCCAGGCATGGCATACATAGCATGACTACCAACAGCGCTATAGATCACAGGTCGCGATCCACGCTTCTCGACAGCACCCCAGGCATAGGCTTGACCGCCCTCGTGTTCACTGAAGAAGACACCTCGCGGAACGCCGTTTTCAAACCGCACCATAGCGTGCTCCCAGTCACCCACGTGGTTTCCAAAGCGGACGTTAAGGACGGTTTGGCCAAGATTGTAGCTGTAGAAGAAGAACCAGAAGGCGTCGACGATTCCAGATCCCTTGTCAACCACGATCAGCGTCGCTGGGGCTGAGGAATAGCCGTTGGAGTTAGGTTTTCCTCTTTCTTCATCTTTTTCTTCATCGGCTTCAAGGCGCTGCTGGCCGCTGCTGCTTTGTCTTCTATGATGTTTCTTCATAGAGCCAGGAAGTCTTCGGGGGTCTGTAATGCGATTTAACGGCTCAGTAGGCTTGACATCGAACCAGGTAGTGCCTTCCTGAAGCCACTGCTCATCGTGGGGGATCTTGGCGTGCATTTTAGGGTCGGGGTGTCTATGGCCTGGGTCATCATGGCTGGGATCTGACTCGTCGTCGCTGTCGTCCCACTCGCCAGGACGTCCAACAGAGTTGAAAAGCCAAGTTGGGCGGCCTTCGACATCGTCCACACTGGCAAGGAAGACTTTGTTGGTTTCGGAAAGGTTGTTCAGCTGGCTAAGAGTATCAAGACTCAAGGGCTCGGCAGGAACAACCGGTTTCATGCCATTGCCGTGGGTGTCGACGGTTACGTGCATGTGACGTACATGTTCTTCGATATCACTGGGCCAAAAATGCTCATTGCTGTAGAGGTGAACAAGTGGTGCGTGGTCGAAAACATACTGGGGAACACTGCGGAGGATGGTGCCAGACGGATCTTGGCTAGAGTTGAGTTTGGGGCGCGGAAGAGAGGGCTTGTGGGCCATCTGCCAACTGTGATAGAGCGCACTAGGGCTTCCTTCGTCGCCTTCAAGGTCATCAAGCTGGATGGGCTCGTCGGCATCGTAGAAGGCTGAGGGGTCGTCGTATTCGTCCATGTCTTCGGGCGCTAGATAGGTCTGGTTCTGGTCTTCCACAAGAGATCGCAGCTCCAGGCTGAGACGATGAGAGTGGTCGGTAGGAAGGATAGAATGCTTGCCTCCAGGCGGATCAATACGGAGGTGCTGGATTCCACAAAGACTCAGCCAGCGGCACGCCTGGCGATCCAGCCAGTAGTGTGACGATCCGATCCATTGTCTGTCAGCACGACGCTTTTCGCCAGTTGGCGGGACCGGGTTCAAAACGCGAGGTATTAGCCAAGTTCCAAGGGAAGCTGAGAAGAAGAGAAGGCCAAAGAAGATGAGATATCGTAGGCGAGATAATGACAAGGAGCGCCCCATTTTCGAGAGGGCAGAGGGCGTGATTGTGTGCGATTTTGTGTGTGAGCCTGTCTACATGTGTATTTCCCCAGACCAAGGGACAGAGAAGCTAGAAACGCGACCAAGGCACGGGAAGGTTCGGTTCTGAGTCCGTGAGCGAAAGATGGATGAGTGATAGAGAGCCACCAGAAATATAGGGTTTGGGCCTTCCAAAGATCAGCAGCCTTGAAAGGAAAACAGAAGCGGGAAAAGGTAGGGAAATCTCGATTTTTGAGATCCAAGAAAAGTAAAGCGAGGCAGGAAAAAAAATGAAAATAAAACGATGAATTATCCGAGTTACCAGAAGACGAAGAGGAAAAGTAGAAAAAGAAAGAAAGAAAATAGACGAGAAGAAAACTGGGAGATAAAACGTTTTGAAACCTGCCACAGTAAAGCTTGATGGCAAAAAAGGATGGGGGCCACTAAATCAGGCAGGTAGGTACGGTTCCGTTTGCCTTTTTATTGTTTTTTTTTACGACAGGGAAACTACGATTTCTGGAACCCGACGCAATAGTATAGATGATTCACCATGCATTATGCACATGTACATGGCAAGCAGGCATGTTTGTATGTATGTATTCAGCTAGCTCGCAAGCAGAATGACAGAGAGAAAAACACCAAGGACAGGCACGTCATGCCACTCTGGAAAAAACAATATTCCCACTTTTGTTCTGTAAAAGCCCGATTTCCCGATCTCTTTCCCGTCTGTTTTGGGCTAGGCAAAGGCTGTGAATTCGCATGATGGGCCGCTCCACTTTTCCCGAGCCTTCTATTCTTTGTTTCCCCACCCACCCATCTCACACACTACTACAAAAAAGAGTCAAGCGGTGGGTAAAAGGACGCACAAGCTCGCTGTCCAAGTCCGGATACAGCCTCTATCTAATGCAAATGCCCTTTCTGCACACAATAGCTTGTACTACTCATCGTTGCTAGACTTGAAACACTTCGAAAAGAGTAATTACCCCCAAGCTGCGACTGCGAAAACCCACATGCTTTTTTAACCTCTTGCGCCTGCCGAAAACTTAAAAATGGCCACCTTCGGAGAGGATTCACTAGTTCAGGCCCACAAATATAGCAGAGTCAATACACCAAAGTGCCACGGCTCTTTTCATCCAAGTACCTGGTACAAGCTGCACAGCGCTCTGGCAGTCGTCAACAGTTGTGTCATTGTTCACTAGGGAGACGGGGTATCAATGTTTCTTCATTATGACTACCAAGCTGCCACTCAGCAACCTCCTAGCCCTGCACATCTGCGTCTTGTGTCGTTAATGAGGCTGCGGTGCATTCCCCACCGTCTTGTATAGATCCCTCAACTCAAAGTCATCATGGCTGCCCTCGGGGATCTCGCCAACGACACGCGCTGGTTGGCCGGCCACAATACTGAAGCTAGAAACGACCATGTGTGGCGGAATGACAGCGCCGTCCAAGATCTTCACATAGTCTTTGATAATGGCTAGCGTCCCGATCACTACGTTGTTTCCAATGTGGACATGACTACCCACGACAGCCGCTTCAATGACACTACCCTGGCCAACAAATACATGGTCGCCGAGGCGGAGCGGAACGTAGGAGAAAACACTGCACGGGGAGAGCACCAAGCTGTTAGCCGTCTAGTATGTGATAGCACAGTTCCAGCTCGACTGTTTGCGTTGATGGCTGTGGTTGTGCAGACGCATCCATCTGAGCTACACTTACCCCTTATTCAACCTCGCTGGCGGTCGTAGGAGACACCCGCGACTCAGGAAGCAGTAACGCCCAATGGCAATAGCCGTGTTGTTACCAGACTGGCCCTGGCCCTGTGGTACTGCATTTGCCGGGAATCGGGCAAGGTCGCCCCGGATCATGACTTCTGGCTGGATGACGGTCTTGCCACCCAGCATGATGTTCTGGGTGCCAACCAGTGTAGCCTTGCGGGCCACCTTGTTTCCGGTGTCCTAGATACGTGTTAGACCAGACATAGCAGCCAGAAATATGCTGCATGCTTGAGGACAAAGCTTACTGTCTCGATGTACTCTCCTTTTACTGGGCGTCGTGACATGGTGGGCGAGCTTTACGGCACCTCTGCCACAAGAATTACCAACCACAAGAGCTTCTTTGGAAGGGCTTTGTGCCGGCCAGCACAGTTGTAGTACAACGTAAATATGGAGCTGCCAGCTGGCAGTCTCCACCCACGTACCAGTACTTCCCTCACAGCCCAAGAGACACAGAGGCAAGCGGAACGCGAGAACCCCACCCCGCTCCGTCCGGTGTTGGCTGATTAATTATTCATCTCAAAAGGCGGAGCCTCGTATTCTTTTTCTTATATTTAACAACCATTTATCAGGCAGCTTGTGTGTGTCCCTCTTCTCGTCAGGCCTCGTAGGGAAGAATGGCAAGGGGAAGAGGCAAAAAAGATGAATGTAGCATCGGCCTCTAGCTGCTTTGTGCTGATTGGCTGCAGCAAAGCCCCCTCCCACCAAAGCCAAAAACAGCTCACTAGCAGGATGTAGTGAGCTTCTTGACGCCACTAAACCCTGAGGCTGGGTGTGGAATGCAAGAATGTTAGGTGAGCCGATGCTTCCGGGAATATTCTATTCCCTGCTCTTTTTCTTTGCCCCCGTCGTTTACAAAAGGTGTCGCTAGACCGCGGCTCAGTTCACCAGCTAAAATGCAACCACAACTGTCTGTGTTGCATCCCCATTAGTCATGCATTTCAAGCCCTAAACCCTACATTTTTCTAAGCGCCCAGCTTGTTACTGGCGCCAACTTGACGCACTGTGATTGGCTCAACTTACATTGCCATATCAGATCACCACCCAATGACAAGGCATACAGACAGCAACAAAGCCTTCGTCAAGGCACTCTCTCCTCTCTCAGTGAGCCTTACCCTGCTCCGCTACAAGTCTGCCTGCTTGCGTGTTGCTCAGGCGAAGCGCTGTAATCTAAAGTCAGGGTGTTCTTGCGCTGCCTAGGCATCCAATCAGATGCAGGCTCGACCTTTGAAAGGAGGAGGGGAAGGCTTTCACGGATATTGGTTTATTACAGAAGCACAAGATTGAAGAAGTCCAAATAGAAGCGCAGAAACAGTCAGATGGCCACTTGACTTCGGATTTTCCTTCTCTTTCTTGCAGCCTGCATCGCATATTTCCAAGTTCCAAGACATCCTTCATCTACACTTGGATCACGACAGAAGTTCTCATAGCTCTTAGACCTTTGTATCACAGCTTAACAGACTCTTACTCTTGCTTGTATCTTTTTGCGATCAAGTAACCGCCGTACATAATGTCGTCCCAATACCATCCGCGTGAGCACCTTTCCACCCCAGTGCCCATTCTATTGTATCTAAAAACCGCTAACGTCTGTCTATCACAGCTCCTCCCTCTGTCAGCGCTGGCGCTGGTATCGCTATTAGCACTCCGAGTACGTTTTCCGCTCTTCCTCTCCGATCTGTCAGTCTTGCTAACCAGCACATCACGCAGCTCCTCAGAGAATGTACCCAGCACCGCCTACCGCTACGGCCACTACAACTTACGCTCCTCCCCCTCCGCACACGTCACCCCACTATGCACCACCCGCATCAGCACCTGCTACGAAAACAACCTTTTACCCGCCTCCGCCGTCCATGGCATCGCCGCCCAAATCTCCCCAGGGCCCGCTAACATCCTACCCTGTGCCTCAACCATTTGCTGCGCAGCGGATGTATCCGCCTCCCCCTAGCGCTAGTGCTACGCCCCCCAGCCCACCAGTCACCGGCAGCCCACCGGTGCCCTCACCTGCTCCGGTCACGTCGCGCGCTACCTACACGCCTCCATTCATTCAACCAATTCCCTCAGCGTCGCCTCTGCCCGCCCCGACGCCGGTTCCTCTGTCTACTTTGGCACCTGCTCCTGCTCTAGATGCTAGTACTACTACTACTGCTGCTTCTACCGCAGCCGCCCCTATGGCCATGCAGTTTGCCCCACCGCCAACTAAGGCCATGGCTCCTGCAGAGCCAAGTGCGCCTAGCACTGCCCCCGTACCTGCCCCTACTCCTGTAGCAGCTGTTAGCAGCCCACCCGTACCGGCTACGGACAACGCCACATCGCTACCCCCCACAAGCGCATCGGCCAAAACCCTCGTGGCCAGCGCTGCCAGCGACATTCGCCGCGTGTTCGCCTCATCCCGCAAAGCAGTTGTTGAGGCTACAGCTTCTAACGCCACCAAAATGTCCACGCCCACTACCGTGTCTACCCCTGCCACAGATCCATCAGTTTCCGAAAAGCCTATGCCTACACCTAGTGGCCCGGCTGATGGCCTCGGCGGTTTTAGTGGTGCCCATAGTGTCTCTGATGACACGGGCATCTTCAACGGTGGTAGCTTCCGCATATCGCACCGCGACTGCAATAGCATGCTCACCATTCAGCTGGCCTTTGGTGCACCGCTAATCGCACGACCGGGTGCTATGATTGCTATGTCGCATAGTGTGTCGTTAAAGGGCACAGCTTCGTTTAGTCTGAAGAAGTATGTTGCTGGTGGAGAAGTCGACCACTCGACATACTCGGGCCCTGGCGAGGTACTCCTAGCCCCGTCAATGCTAGGCGATTTGATCACCTTGCGCTTGAGTGGCAGTGAGACATGGAGTTTGGCCCGGGACGCCTTCCTAGCATGTACGCAGGGCGTGAAGAAGGACTACAAACGTCAGGGCTTGAGCAAGGCCATATTCTCGGGCGAGGGCCTATTTGTCTACAAGATTTCGGGCACAGGCTTGCTATGGATAACAAGCTTTGGGGCTGTGATACGCAAGGAGGTAAGTTTAAGTTTTGCCGCGGTCTTTTTTCTATTTCTCTTCATTTATATGTGTATTTTACTAACCTCATCTGGCTTCTTTTCTGTCATTGCTCCTCCTCCCCAGCTCCAAGATGGCGAAAAATATTTCGTCGATAACGGTCATCTCGTCGCCTGGAACACCAAATATGTCATGGAGCGCGTAGCGTCTGGCGGTATTATCTCTGGACTTGCTTCGGGTGAAGGCCTTGTGTGCAAGTTCACAGGCCCTGGCACAGTGTATATCCAGACGCGTAATCCGGTACGTCTCACTTAGGATACCTTGTTTTATCGTTTCTTTGACATAGCCGCTAACCTTTACCAACAGCGGACCTTCAGCGCGTACATGGCCGGCCAGCAGTACCAGGGATAACATGTGAAAGAAAGATGTGCGAGGAGGCAGAAGAGGGGGGAGGGTTCGAAAACAGTATGACAGGCAGATGTGACATCATCATTAGTTTGAAGCCAATATCCCCGTCGCTCATAATAATACAAACAGCGGCATATAGCATATCTGCTATATCAGAAAATGCATGCAACATGTATAAGCACAATACCGTAACATGAAGGCAGCAAGTAAATTCAAGGACAAGTAGGAAAATGCTGAAAGAAAAAGGAAACAAGGGTAAGGCTTAGTTAGCATTACGGGACGAGACTACCTAAAGAGCCATGAAGCTAATATGTATCCCCACGCCAGCCACGTCGAGTCTAACTCATGTTCACATCATACACAGCTAGACACAAGGCAAAGAAATAAACGCAGGATTTATAAAAACAGAAACCAATGTAGAGATTTGATAGAAAGCACTAGTCACAAGATAGTCTATGCCAAAAGCACGCTTTGCTTGAGGACCGCTTGCTGAAGTACATATAGTAGAAATGAATAGAGGCGTATAGAGAGAACCATACAGCGAGAAGGTATAAAAGCCTCGAGTTTACGGAGAGAGCCCTGATCCAAGATGGCACACGAAAATGATATGATGAATAAAGAGGGTATGAGAGAGGGCAAAGACGAAAGGAAAGATGAGCCAAAAAAACAAAAGCCACAAAAAACATGTCATGAAGAGGAAAAATAACACCCTGCAAAAGGATCAAAACACACAACAGACCAGCAATAGTGCGAGAGGTCTGGGGCGAAGGTTACAAACAAAAACAAGTTCTTAGTAGCCAGAACCGCGTTGCCAAGGACTAGAGATGGAGGTTGTTAGCACAGATAGATGGAAGGGAGCCGTATGATGTTTATTCCTTACCTTTGGTTGTTTTGCTGGCGGAACTGCGCGGGGCTTGGTGCACCACTGTACGAGTTCACATTTGTGTTGCTGTTGCTATAGGTTGACGGCGCGTTCCCATAGGGACTCGCAGGCGCTCTGTCAACACGGGCGCCGTTGAAGCTCGGACTAGGGCTTTGGCTGCGCTGTTGACCACCTGGGAATAGAGGCAACGACGGGTCGATGGGTGAGCGCGGAGGAATGGCACTGCTGCCAGGAGCATTTCTCTTTTCATTGACCGAGTACGACGAAGCGGAAGCAGCGTTGCTAGCAGTCAAGCTTCCGCTAGCCTTATTGGCGGCACGCTTGCGAATGCTGTCCGAAGAAATCGACTCATTATCCTCATCCAGATCAAGTTGAGTCTTGTAGCCGCCGTGCTTGTCGCCACGGGCAGTCGCAGCCAGGGCATCGAGCTCAGTAGTCGCGGCAAGGTGGGTCTGCGACTTCATGAACGAGGCACGGTCATCAGCCATGTAGTGGTAGCGGTTGTCTGGGTTCTTGCGGAAGAAAACGAGCACGGTGGAACCAATGATCATCAATAGTAGAATCAGCGAGAAGGCGGCGTTAAGAATAAAGAGAACAACTCCGACAATACCAACCATGAGGGCAGGGGCGCTAAACACGTTGGTCATGAGGAAGAGGAAGATGGCATTGATAAAGTTGACAGCACAAATGGAGATATTGATCGAGTTGGTGGTCTTGTCCATCCACGGGCGGATGACACTGGCAGTAATTAGAGCAGCAGCCTCGAGGATGACAAAGGCCACAGCCTGAGCGGTATCGGACTTCTGGCCAAAGGCAATAAACATGCCCTTGACAAGCAGGTAGGCCAAAGTGGGCACGATGAAGTAGTAGGCAGAAGCACGGTACTGGACGTAGAGGAAGCCCCACTTGTTGATGGCCTGGGGATCGGAAAAGAGGATGTACGCGGGGTTCTGATGCATGGTAACAGAGCGGCGAGCAATGAGAATAACCTTGCTGGCAGCCCAAGCAAGGGTGATGGAGATACCAAAGAAGAAGAAGACGGCCAGCACAATCTCGGCAGGAGAGTCATTTTTCTTGAACTCCCACATGCAGATGATCACAAGCTGGGGGAAGCCGATGAGGGAAATTCTAAAAAGAACACCCTTAAGGACGGTGCGCCAACCGTTGCGGAACTCCTGGAAGCGATCGGGCCTGATGGTCTTGTTCTTGGCCAGAATTTCGGTTATGCCCTTGAAGGCGGCAATGCCCCCGATGGTAGCAATGACAAAGAGGCAGAAGAAGGTCAAACCGGTGAGGAAGAAATTGCTGGACTCAATATGGGCCAGGAAAGCAACACGCTCAATGCCGTAAACCAGATAATGACCAGCGCTGGTGGTGATGACGCTGCGGCGGGCTAGTTCAAAGATCGCACGGGGCAACACAGCAATATCGCGCGTCATCAGTGCGCCAGGACCACCACGAGTGTAGAGATCGACGGCGCCATGCAGGAGGCCACGCTTCTCAACCTGGACGGACACAGTTGACATGGAGTCGAAGAGAGTAGTGGGAGTGCCGCCAGTCGCGCGCTGATACCAGGTGAAAATGTCCTGCATGAAGCCCAGGTGGATGACACCCATGGACCACTGGAAGTCTTGGGTCCACGCACGCACAATAGGCGGCATACGTACAGCAGTCAGGCCAATCATGGCCTGCGCTTGGAAGTAGCTGAAAAGTGACATGGCATTGGAGGCAACGTGGGCAGCAGTGTTTGAGTGGCCCATGCCAGAGATGACGGCAGCCGAGATGAGGGCCAGACCAGCAACCACAGCAGTAGCCCATTTGACGGCCAAGAGATTAACAGTCTTTCCGTTGGAGATATCTGCCTCGACACAGGCAACCTGGTTGCCCGTGGCTGACATACTGACAATGATTCTGACGGTGGCATCGAGATCAGGAACACTGTAGGCAATGCCGGGAATGTCCTTGACTGTGTCGGCATCAACAGGCAGGCTGAAGGTGGGGATGGTCAAATGGCCGGAGCGCAAAGGGCAGATACCGGCAAGGTCTTCGTAATCGCAAGGGTCGATGGTACGCTCGAGAATTTCGTATCCGTAGGCAGAGATGGAGATGTCAAAGGTCACATTGCCGTTAACGGAGACAGTGGCCTCGAGATCGACACTAGCAGTGCCATTTCCGGGGGTGAAGACGACCTTGAAGAGAGAGGCGCCGAAACCCGACGAGTCACCGCAGGTATTGAGAGACTGGGAAGTGAGAACACGCTCAGCGACAACGGGAACAGGAGAGGCGACGAGGGCGGCCAACGCGGCCAGGGGGGCCCAACGGGCGAGGGAGAATTTCATAGCGGATTAACGGTATCGCGATGAGGACGAAGAGCGATCGAGACAAGAGAGACAAGATTGGTATGAGAGCGAAGGCGAGAGGAATAGAAGTCTCTGGGTCGATTGTTGATGATTGGTTGTGTGACTTGGTGGCTATGGCTGTGTTTTGTGTTGTACGTCTGGATCGAAGGAACAAGAAATAAGGGTGGAAACAAAGCGAGAGTAAGAAACGAAGAGAAGCAAGCTGACTGTGCTGATGGCTAGTCTGGATTATGTTGCCACGCGTCTTTGTGTTATCAAGGTTGACGATGGCAGTGGCCTTGTATTTTGTGGCGGCTCAACAAGTCTCGATAGTTTGGCGAAGCAGCTTTTCCATCACCGTAACAAAAGAAAAAAAAGAGCAAAGAAAATAAAATAAAATAAAGAACAAGAAAATAAGCGGAAAAAACAAAAGCCCTCGAGAAAGAAAAAAAAAAAGAAAAGGTTTGAGGAAAAAAACAAGAAAGTTTGGTGATGTAGGAGAGAAGAAAGAAGAGGGAATAACAAGGGAAGAAAAAAAGAAGCCCACACGTCTAGAAGCCACAAGCCGACGACCACACCCGGGAGGCCCTGAAGAAGGGCGCTGTGCACTTGGCAGCAAAAGCCAAGCCCAGCCTGGAGTAGCCTGAATCGAAGTAACATTAGGCCTTGGCCATCAGCCCCCTTCTCACTGAACGTCACTAAGCCACGGCTTTGGCCACTGGCTCCAGGGCACCTCGCCCGCTACGAGGAGGCAAACAAGCAGGACCAGGACTAGAGCCAAGACCCAGCGCCAGCAGTAGACTAGGCGATCCTCTCCCCTCCTCCCAAGTACCCACTGTTAACCAGTAGCCAGGGGTAAAACCCACAGGTACTTCTCTTTCCCAGGGGAATGTAGCGTTTCAAGCTAGCCAGCAGGTATCTAGATCGCGCGCTCACATTAGCAAGCTAACAGGGAGTACGCCACCCACCAGGTAGGATACGAGACGAGCGCCAGATGAAGACGAAGCCCAGCCCATAGAGAAGACAGCGTAGAAATGTAGAGTCAGCAAGTTGGGGGCTTAGCTCTATGTATGATAAAAAATAAACAGGTCGCCATGCCCTCTCGCATGCGTGCCGTCCTTCTCGGTGTTGTCGTGTATCTTCACACACTACACCAGGCTGAGCTGTGCTGGGCCTGCACCGCATACGGATACGGACAAGGCCTGGCTCCAGCCTGAATTCCACCTCTTGATTTGTCCTATTTTTCTATTTTTCGCAGGCTTTTTTCTCTATTTTTTCTCACTCACCCCATCCATCCATTCCGTGATCGTCTTTGCCTCAAACACGCTTGATGAACGACTCCGCCTCAATCCAATCTACCTGCCTTTATTTTTGTGCAGAATCCCTGGGCCGCCTCGCTATTTTGTCACATTATGCTTTTTTCCTTTATTTTCCTCTTCTTTGTTTGAGTCGTGGGTTTCAACGGCCCCAATACTGTACCGCCCTCTGCATTGCTTCCTGCACCTCATCCCCTATACCGCATGCCTTATAGCAAGATAGTGCGCACATCTTGACATTAATGGCAGAAAAAGCCCCCCGAAAATACACTCACAGTAGCTTCCCCCCTCCCCCTCCCCCTCCCCCCCCTGAATCTGAATGCCCGCTGCTATACTTGGCGTATTAACGCTAGCTCATGCTTTATGCCTGCTGGCTTAGGTTTGCTTCCCTGTTCGCTATTTGCTTGGCTTCCTCTCCATCCTCTCTTCCTTTCTTCCTCTCTTCCTCCCCTTCCTCTTCCTGCCTTGATACTTTTAAACGCAGATCGGCCTTGGCTGCTTCATTCACACTGCACCCCCTGTAACCAGCCCCCAGCCCAACTACTCTCAATGCACACTTCACTTCATCTCATCTTTCTTGCCCTGGAATGCTGCCCCAAACAGGAGTCCAAGAACGAAAACAGGTCATGAAATGTCATTTCCCTCTTCGGCCGCCTCCTCGCATGTCTGTGTTTGACGCTCATAGAACTTGAAGAGATTCATTTCCCTGTGTTACCAGGGTTACGTTTCATGGATAACCCTATCAACTACCTAACCTCCCTCGTGCCCTCGCCCCAATCAGTACTGATCCCACATTGTATTCCATGGCTCGTTCCATTGTGCCACCACCGAAAGCCCATGCTTGTAATTCCCGATCAAGGGTTCCTCATCCACTCCCACATGTGACTGGCCATCACGTCCTTGGAAAGTGCCCAGCCCATATGTTTTCCCTAGGCTAACCAGTTGTTTCTCGCGCTCCCCTGTCGTCATGTTGGTCGTGCCAACAAAATTGTACAGCATTTTGCTTTGGTGTATGTACGATAAAGTTGACGCGATCGTATTGGGCTGTCGTGGCATGAACGGGCGTCGTCGACGTGCAAACACTATTGTTGCTACCGTAGCTAAATAAACTAGGATGAACAAAGCGCAGCCGAATGATACGAAGAACGACATGCGTGTCTCCTGCCCCGAATTGAGGCTCTGTAGGAACGGCGACCCCTCCTCGTCGTCGTCATCGTCATCATCCCTATCTTGTCTCAACCCGGTTCCACTCTTGACTACCTTTCTTACTACTAGTGCTAGAACTAGCCCCAGTCGCCGTGTAACACCGTCGCTCTGGCTGCTTGCTTGTGGGCTGGAGTTTCGGTTCCCAGTGATCAGGTCTTGCCCTTCGACGTGCGACAGGCTAGTCAGCAAGACCGTAAGCATCTCAACAATCACTGAACCAAAGCCCACCATGAACACGAGCCAGTGGCCATTTCGCAGCGCGCGGTACGGCATGTAGCCGAATGGCATAGCCGTATAGTCGAGTGTGAGCGTGAGTGGCGAGGCACGGCGCTTGCTGAGAATGTAGTACGGCTCAATCAGCCGGACGACCTTGTCCAGCCAATTCCATCCTAGCTTGATTATAACTGCCAGCAGCGTAATAAGCCACGGCACTTGGTCCATAATGACATTCATTCTTGAGAATAGAAGCCCCGGAATCAAGCCAGCGAAGAGGATAATAGAGATGATGAACGGGATACAGCCTGATGCACGCAGGATAAGCGGGTGTGGATTTTCCGTAATCGCATTTGTCGTGTGTTTGTCGGGAGTTTCAATATCCGCTTCCGCATCATAGTCGCTGTCGTCATCCTCTTTCTCTCGGTTGTTCTTCCCTGCGCCACTGCCACTGTCTTTCTTCGCCGGACCGCTTCCGAGAGATGGGTTGTTGGGATGTGGTGCTAACGCATCATTTTGCAGTACATAGCGCTGGTACTTTAAGCGCTTGTGTAAATCAGCATGGCTGGCGAGGTCCATGTCCTTGAAGTCCATCAAGATGTGCGACACCACAGCCATGGCTGCAATGCCAGCAATACCACGCGGATTTGTTGACAGGCCCGACTTGCGTCTATTTAGGATGATCAAGAGACACACAGCACATGAAGCGCAGAGCAGCAGTGTAGCGGATAGAAGATGCGCGTATATAGGGCTGATGCGAATTGACTTAGTTGCGTCAGGTTCCTTAATCCGTACTGCACGACTGGGATACAGATACAGCGACGCTGCAGCTAGGGTTGGCACTGCCGAGACGCTGAGCATGGCGGCTATTGATGAGAATGTAACGGCATAGTGCCCGAACTTGGCGGCTTGGATGGGCATCAATATGTTGGTGTCAGTGATGTAGTCGATGTTAAGACTCCGCGACGCTAGCGCGCCACCTTCAAGTGACAGCTGGTGGAAGGGTTCAAGCCGTTTGACATCATAGTCAATCAGCTGCCACAGTACACCGTATATGACGGACACTATGATGGGCAGGAACTTGACAACAAAGTATGTCCCTGATGGTAGCTTGTCGGGTGTTGTGAAGCGTGCTACATCACTGCCGTGATTGAACTTGTAAGTCACTTCAATGCCTATAGTCAGCCCGAGTGTCAGTACAATCAAAAATGATATGTACTTTCGCCCCATAGTGAATGGCTTCCAGTTAGGTTGTGGGTAGTATATAATTTTGGTCGAGGCTGACCGTGTTGATGACGGTTCCAGTGTTGAAGATGTCATACGCTTGGTACTTTGTGACATGAGCGAGCTGTCTAAAGTGTCTGAGCCCGGTCCCGTAATGGCACTGATATCGACGTTGACCTTGGTTACGGGAGACTTGGCGGAGGGGAATGGCTCGGAAATCAACACCTCGACAGGTTTGCCTAGTCGATTGGCCTCAGCCTGGCCAAAATCTCGGATTGTATGCTCCTGTGAAAGCATCCGGCCACTCCTAACCGTACCATTGCGACTGATGCGCTGGCTAAGTGATCGTAGAAGACTGCCACCAGCGCTGTAATGTGTATAATCATGGGCAGCTTCATGATAGTGCGAGGAAGCAGTTTCATAATTGCCTGTGGTACTATCACGGATAGGCGATTCTAGGGACATGCCTAGGTCTGAGCTACGAAGCTGCGTTACGGGCTGCTTATGGCCTGCTCCAATGCCTCCAGTGAGCATCCCATTGAGCTCTTGCTGCTGAAGTTCGTGTAGAAGCTTGGTACTTATGGCGGCTATTGGGACTGAGGCAAACTGCCTAGGCCCGTCGGTTGTGTTGTGCAAATCTCGGAGCTCTGTAGATGTGTTGTATGGATTGTATAGATTGTGTTGGGAGTGTTCATAGTCTGCCGCTACCCTGCCAGGAGCAGGTGTCCGTCCCAGCATAGGGGCCATGTCTCCAAAGTCATCCTCTTCTGGGATAGTTTGGTGCTTTGGGCGTAGCGAAAAGCTACGCGAAACCTTCCAGAGCTTGGATTGAGACCTACGGGGCGGAAGCTTTGGCGGGTGAATTGGCTGATATTCCGGTTTGGGAGCTGTGTGTATGCTATTGTCGCTATCCCCTCCTAGACTCTCTCTTCGGGCGGGCGTGTCCCATACCGGCTGGTAGTCCCAACTGCTGGACCCGAGGTCAGGGCCATTCCATAGCAATCCTGATGAGTGTGGCATCTCAGGGGCGGCCATCGAGTCATAAGGAAAGTTGTCTAAAGTGTCTATTGAGATTTGCGAGTCACGGTAGCTCATCATGCGCTCGGACGGCGTCAATACGGAGATTCCCGAGGGCATAGAACGTAGGTTGTGGGAGCTGGGCTGATGATTTTGGGCGGCCCCGTAGATGCCAAGGGGTTCCGGGACAGGGCGTTCTGGCGGCGGCGAGGCTGTTGCAGTCATTGTCGGGCTACCGGACACTGGTGGATGGCTACTAGCAGCGTCGCCGATGTCACTGACATCACTGACATCACCGATATCCACGCCCATGCTCATCGTGAAAGGGTCAAAATCAGCTAAGCTGGTTATGCTTGCTGACGCTTCGTCTCGGCCTGCCAAGTTTCTGCCCGCAGCTGTGCCGTCTTCGAGTGAGATACGGCCATGGCGTTGTCCATGTCCATGTCCGTGACTGTGATCAGGTCCGTGCCCATATTCACCCGGGAAGCTGGAGCCGGTATCCCAGGGCTTATTCGAAGCCATTATTAAAGGAGTGGATGGCGGCTTGACAACGGATACATATTAGAGGCCCGATAGTAAAGAAGTGAGGCAATCCAAAGGTTGCGGACTAGAGCGAATGGATGTCCTTGAAGAAGGAAAAAGAGAAACGGGCGTTGTTGTGTAGTATAGAAGCGTCGCTGATGGGGAGGAGGAAGAAGACAAGTGTTTCGGGCAATCTTTGGCGGGCGCTTAGGGGTGTTGAGACTTATCTCAGCTTATTTTTGATTTGACATAATAGAAATCATTGTCTTCAATCAAATGCATGTTTCCGCAGATGTGTATTGGCTGTGCATATGTTCCTTGGATACGTGATGTTGCGCCCGGCTTGTAAGGAAGATGAGGGGCTTGATAAATTCTGGCAAAACTAGTGGGTATGTATTTAACCTCGTTTAAGCAGAGCTGGACGCCTAGGCTACTACTGACGCGCCTCTAAAGCGCCTACAAGCCCCCTTTACCCGGTGTCTCTATAGCGCTAAAAATAACGAATCATACCCTGAATGCACTTGTTTTTAGGGTCTTGTGTCTGGGTGGGTGGGTGCTTTGACGGGTGCTGTTCTTCCTAATGTCTGTGGTCTTCTCATCATAACTTTTATCTTGTTTTGCTGCGCATCTTGAGCGCCTTTTATTTCCCTTTCTTGCTGCCCTTCTTCTCTGCATGTCATCGCCCAAGAAGTCACCGTCACCTCTCTATTTTCACCTTCCTTATCTGCGCGCTCTGCTCTTTTTTCTTTTTCCTTCCTTTGCGCTGTCTAACCCTGCAAAGGACGCTGAAAATAAATTCCAGGGATCATCACTATCTTTTTTGTAGAATCACATGGCATAAGACATACATACACGCTTCTTACCCTACACAAAGCACCCTTAATTCCATCATGAGTGACATCGAAGAACCTCGCTTCAACTCCCTGGCTGACCGCATCAAGGCTCTTAACCAAAACCAAGCGCTCGCCTCTTCCTCAGCAGTGCCGTCTGGTCGCCGCCCTCCCCCGCCTCCGCCTCCCACTGTCCAGAACAAGGTTGCCGAGTCCGCAGAACAGCCACTTCCTTTCGTTCCTCCCCAATCATCCCCTGCCCCAGTATCACGGCCTGTTCTACCTCAACTCCCGTCCCGTCCTAATCGCCCTGCCACAAAGCCGCCACCGCTACCACGGCGGGTCCACAGCATCCCAGCATCTCTAGCCTCAGTGTCAACATCTGCTTCGGCGCCACCACCGCTCCCGGTCCGACAGACCTCACCGGCTGTTGACGCCCAGATCACGCGATCTATACTGCCGCCCCGCCCACTAACTTCAACCTCGCCTTCTTCTTCATCAAGCCAGTCTCCAAGCCTGAACCACCGCAGCTCTACGTCGTCCGATCGGTCGCTAAGCTCTCAATACTCCATGGCCACTAGCGTCGAGACTAAAATGGGCGGGCGTAAATTACCGCCAGCCTTTGGTATTGTTGCTCTCCCTCCGTTGCCGCCGTCAAAACGAGAACGAGAGGCTGAGACAAGGTCGGCTCCTACAACAGCATTTGCCGTTGCATCTGGAAAGAAATCAGCTCCCTCGTTGCCGCCCCGGCAGCCGAAAGTAAAAGTACCGGAATCTGCTGTTGCAGTCATAAGTGAAACCCCGGCTCCTGTTCTGCCGACCCGACGTCTTCCACCACCTGCTCCACCAAAACAGGCACCATTGCCCGCAAAGCCTACCAGGCCTGGCCATGCTGTAAACCTCGCACATAAAGGCTCAGAAGACACACCACCACCAATACCAATCGCCTCCAAACCAACTCAAGCTTCCATTGATGCCTCCAAGCGTCGACTAGATAACATAGCCCAGATTTCGGGCTGTCTTCACTGCCGAGACTTCTCTAAGCCAGACCATGTCGCCGCACAATACCCCCGCCAGTCCCTTCCGGCCCAGGATGCAATTGGCTATCTAGCTCAGGTCTTATGTAGTCCATTCCCATCACCAACCGACAAGGCACGTGCCATTTTCACCTGGCACCACCACAATATCGACTACGACTGGGCCGCTTTTAGTAGCGGATGCGTACGCCCAATGAAGCCTGACGACGTCATCCGCGAGGGCAAGGGCGTCTGTGCTGGCTACGCTGATTGTTTTGAAGCTATTGCACGCCGCGCCGGCCTGCAGTGCATTGTGATCTCCGGCCATGGCAAGGGCATCGGCCATGTGGACCTGGAGCCTGGTCAACCGGTTCCGCGCGAGAACGCCACGGGGCACGCGTGGAATGCAGTACAGATTGATAACGGCGAATGGAAGTTGATTGATGCGTGCTGGGGTGCTGGTTCGGTTTCAAACAACAGATACCAACGCGGTTTCTCGCCACAGTACTTTTGTGCATCCAACGAAGTTTTTGGCTTACGGCACTTCCCGCGTGATAAGGCGCACTTTCTGCGTGCTGATGGCCGCACACCTTCATGGGCTGAGTACTTCCTCGGCCCTTCCAAAGGACCTGCGCCGCTACTATTTGCCGATTTCAGTAAAGAGGGCTTATCCCCCATTAGTGTCAGCCCAGCCGGACGCGATATTAACGCTGCAGACACGGAGCCGGTGCGCATACAGTTTTCGCGTGTATGTGCGCATGGTCGGCCGGAGTCAAAGCTTTGCCAGGACCAGCGGGCTTACTTATTAAAGGTAGACGGTGAATGGATCGCAATGAACTCAGATGGGTTCTGGTGGTGGATGGATATTTCTCCCAAGGCACTGGGAAATGCAGGCGAGTCGTTCATGGTTGCTGTGCCGACGCAGCTGAATGGAAGAGCAGTCTCGGAGCTTACAATCGGCGAGTACGAAAACCGGGGCTGTGTGTCGATTGCGTTCAGCGGACTCGTGCAGTGGAAGCTGGTGTGAAGTTTGGAAGAAGTTGGGCTGGTGTAACACCATTAAATCCTTTAACCCTTAATCAGTAACCCTTGACAACAATCACAACGTGAGGCCTCCTCTTTTACCACTAAACAATGAAACGACCTGAATTTAAGTGACCAATGCAGGTCCACTCAACTCAAAACCAAAAACAGAAAGGGAAGGAGGGGCTAAGGAAAAGGGGAAAAAATCCAGGGTGCACAGATTCAATTTCTTGAGTTGAGCAAGTCGAACAAATAGCGGGACAAGGATCAAGGCTTGGCGTCAGGATGTCTAAGTGGGTCGCTTTCACCCTGTGAAGAAAGACAGCTGTTCACAGCTGCGGATGGCAGCTGGCGAGTCGCATTAAGCAGAGGCCACTTCGTCCAAATTGACATCATGAACAAGCCATATTAGGATGCTTGCGACGCTTGGTTGTCTGGAGTAACAAGTTGGTATTGCCGCCGCGCTTGTGGTTTTTTCCTACCAAATTTGCTTCTGCCTGATATCTTTAATTCTTTCCCCTTTAGCCTTTGCTGCGTGTTCCCATGGATTGCCTGTCAGAACCTTTGGTCACTGCCTCTCTTCCTCGCCTCTTCTGAAACACCCACCATACCGTCCTTATTCCATACCTGACTTTCTTCATCGCCGCCAGCTATGGAATCTTCCGGCGCTCCTCAGGTCGTTTCAACCGGCCACTCAGCTAGCGAGAAGCTCAGCCTTATCAGCATCAGCTTTGCTAGTATTGCAGTGCTCACCCACGCACTAAGCCAGGAAGCATCGGAGCCATTACTAGCATCACTGGCTCTTAGTGGGCTGGCATTCGTGCTGTGCTATGCCATGATCCGTTGGCTGGGGCCCACATTTATGAAAGCCGGCTTCCGGGGACGAGACCTGTGCAAGAGCCAACAGCCAGAAATCCCCGAGTGCATGGGCGCTATTTGCGCTGTGGTGTACATACTGGTCGTTATTGCCTTCATCCCATTCCCATTCTTCAAGGACATTGTTGCCGCGACGTCGGGGGGTGGCAACAAGGATGTGGTCTTCACCATGTCCGGATCCGGACCTGAACACGTGCAGCAGGGCCGTTTACTGCACAAGTTCCCGCACAACAAACTGGCATCATACCTTTCGGCCATCATCTCACTGCAATGTATTGCCCTGCTAGGCGTGGGCGACGACCTATTCGACATCCGCTGGCGCTACAAGTGGTGGATTCCTGGGCTGGCATCTATTCCAATTTTGACAGTGTACTTTGTCGACTTTGGCGTTACGTCCATAATCATTCCAACTCCGCTTCAGCCTTACCTGGGTGAGTTGTTTGACTTGGGCGCGTTGTACTACGTCTACATGGCATGCGTGGCTATGTTCTGCCCACAGAGCATAAACATGTTGGCAGGCATCAACGGCATTGAGGTGTCTCAGTGCATAGTCATCGCTCTGCTTCTTGCACTCAACGACAGCCTGTATCTACTGACTAGTTATCCACACCCGGCTGTCGAATCGCACCTGTTTTCTTTGTATCTACTGCTTCCATGGCTCGGTGTATCTTTTGCACTTCTATGTCACAATTGGTTCCCGGCACGCGTTTTTGTCGGCGATACGTACTGCTATTTCTCTGGCATGGTCTTTGCTGTCGTTGGCATTCTTGGCCACTTCTCCAAGACCCTTGGCCTGCTGCTCGTCCCGCAGTTGTTCAATTTCCTCTTTTCCACGCCACAGATTTTTGGCTTGATCCCTTGTCCACGCCACCGGCTGCCGTGTTTCAACCCCAAGACTGGCCTTCTCGAACCGTCTGTAACGCCCTGGACGCCTGGGAAGCAGCCTATTATGCCTATGGCATACGTATTGCGGCTGCTGGGTACCCTGCACTGTGTAAGTGTTACTGAGGATAAAGACGGAAACTTTGCCGAGACCAGCAATCTCACATTGTTGAATCTCTGGCTCGTGCTGCGTGGCCCGCTACGTGAGGACCGGCTGGCGATGGAGATCACGATGTTACAGCTAGTCGTTGGGTTATGTGGATTGTTTGTGCGGCATAGGCTGGCTTTACTCGTGTTCCAAGCGGACAACTGGAGCATATTGTCGGCGTAGGGGAGATGTTGCAAGGTACAATATTGAAGGGGAGTAAAGAGCGACATATATATATATATATATGGATATCATAGTTATGGGTTCTTTATTTTGCTTTCGTCTACTATGTAAATAAACAAGAAAAACAAAAGGACATTAGATAAACGAAGCATATTCTCATTTTGCTTTCCAACAAGAGGCTCTTCACTCATATACAAGAGAAGTTAGAGCCGGCTGGTATCGTAGAAGTCATTGCATATGTAGTTGGGTGAAATAGAGAGTAAGGCAGATTGGCGAGAATGAATGAGACAAGGAAACAAGGAGGAGTGGTTATGTAGCATAAAAGTAGAGAGAAGATAAAAGAGACAAAAACCGCCTTAGCAAGAAAAAAAGACAAGAAAAATACTACCAATTCATCTCCATTCCAGGAGCTCTTCGTCAAGAAGGTTGACCAACTGTTCATAGAGCGAATAAAATCAGAAACGGAAAATAAAAAAGCAAGAAAATTGCCCCAAGAGGAAGAATGAAAAAGGCTTCCACAACACAACAGTATGCTCCAGGCCAGCGAAGAGATGAGGAGAGACTCCGAAAAAGAAAGCATGAAAGAAAAGACCAAGCCTGTGAGTCCCGAGCTGATGAAAAGGAAAAAAGCAAGCCTATCGACAAGGAAAATAAAAGAAAAAAGACAAAGACAAAAAGCTAGAAGGGATATAGATACACACACTCGGGAAATCAAAGGCAGAGGAAAAGAAAAAAAAAGCAGGATGTTTCAAGGACACACAAAGAGAAGGGCAGGAGAAAGAGAGAGTGTAGACACCTAGCAATACGTTCTAGCCCGAAAAGTTAGGTGTTTTCTGAGACACTGCTTGCAGCAGTAGTTGAGGACATAACAGAAACAACACCAGCATTTGACAATGACGATCCCTCTTCCCTATGTGCCGTTATAGCCTCTTCACCAATAGCCTCATCTGCAGACGCAAGCTTGGATGATGAAATTGTTTTGTGGGATGCTGCAGCTGCTGCCGACTTGTTGGCTCGGCTTTTGGTGTAGTCGCTGAGACTGAGCTTTTTCTTGACTGGACTGGGATTCACAGGCGAAACGGCTCCACCGAAGGGATTTTGTAAAGATGAGGCAAAGGGGGATTGTACAAGCGAAGTCGCTGAGAGGGGTACAGTGGTAGTCGTAGAGGGAACACCGAGCGTGTTGGGCCCGGTAAGTAGAGGTGGAGGGAACTGCACACGTAAATCGACGGGTCTTTTGGCAACGGCGTTTTCCTGAGCATCTATATTGCAGACAGCAGAGTCGGGAATGCTTGGGGGCTGATTGGGTACATCAATTGTCGAATGGTCTTCTGAGATTGCCAAATTCGATGCCTCAGATAGCCTCTTTTGGCGAGTGCTATTAGTATTTATGCTGCTTGTTGATAGCATCCCAACTGAGCCTCCGCTGAAGCTAGCGCGGCGAGCAGTTTCGGCAAGCTGAGACTTGCGAGCATTCAATAGGCGCTGTGCCAAAGAGACAACACGGCGAATTGGCCGACTTGGAGGTGGTGGTGGTAGCGCAAAGAAGTCATCCTCGTTGGGATCTGTTTGTGTGCTGGCATCGGTATAACTAGTGGTAGATTGGATAGCAACAAGAGACGGCGCAAGAGATGTCTGTCGAGAGTGAGGAACAACGGAAGTTTGTCGAGATGTGCTGTGTCTTGAAGGGGCGGGAAAGGCTGCCGAAGCAGGTGAAGGTGACTTCCCGCTCATAGTGCCAGCATCGGAATATGTCACGTTGCTAGATGACTTTTCGCTGCGGGCCTTGCTAGCTTTACTTATGGCGCTACTTTGACTGCCGTCAGATGTAACCCGTTTCTTCTTTTTAGGAGGCTGTTGCTCCATACGACGAAACGTGTCCTCGAGCATTGCAACCTTGCGCTTGTCCCGGTCGGTGGGTTCAGTCAGAATTCCGGTTTGGTCAAAACTAGCTATTGGACGAGTCGGACTGCGTTCTCTGCTAGAAGCCTTACTTCGGACACCGGGGGCGGGAGTTGAATGAATATCAGAGTCTGCTATTGTCGCTATTGTAATTGGATCGTCTAGGCGAGCTTCGCTAGAGGCCCGACTATCAGCAAGGGGGACAATGCTAGTGGGAGAAACAACATGGGACTTTGACTTTCTAGCTGCCTTCTTCTTAGGTGGTACAGAGTTGGCAGCAGGAGTAGAAGCAGATGCAGCTGTAGCAGAGGAAGTAGCAGCGTTGGTGATTACTTGCAAAGCAGAGCTAGGGTTTATAGAGCTGCGTTGCATGGTTTTTGCCAGGAAATTCCGATGAAATCGTTTGAAGGCGCAGTTGTCACCAAGATCGCAAGCACAACCACCGTACTCAGTAAGAACGCGGTAGAGCCAGGCGGCATGGTTTTGGTACTCTGCAGCGTCCATTTCAGGTTCTTGCTGTCGACTAGAAGCATCGTCGTTTAGTCCTAATAAAGTCAAGACCCTGGATAGCACTTCCTTGGGAAGACGAAAGTCCCAAGGTAGAGTTATTTGTTCATCAGCTCCAATATATCTATCGCTAACAAGCCAAAAGTGGTATTGTGAGCCGGAAAGATATGTTTCAAGCGTGGTATTTGGCTTACAGCTACGTCTCACATAACGTGCATCTGAGCCTTCTTTGCGGGTATCAATATAGAGAGGGAGAAGTGGATGAAAAAAAACGAAAGGTAAGGGAGTGCACAGTTCGCCCCAGTTGTTATGGGCGGCTTGACAGTATGATATTTGTAGGCCAACTTGGCCGTTGAGTTCAATGATGGGTGAGTCTTTAGCGATAGGGGCTCTGGTCGCCAGATACTGAATTCGAAGATCGGTAGCCCTAACCGTAAGACTCTTCATTTGGCCCACGTAAATATCTTTGTTACGCGAAATGGACGAAGCAAGAGAGGGCTGGAAGACATCCTTGAAGTGTTGATTTGTTTGTGAGAAGAGGGTCTTGGGGTCCCTAAGCCAGTTGGTCATAGTGCGAGATGTCTCTATGTCGGCAAAGGAGTTGTTTTGCACGACTTGCAGATCAGATTCGTAGAGAGAGAGGAGGCCCGTGGAGTAGTTGTGTAGTTCGAAGTCGGCTGGGAGATCGGGTGGTGTTGAGGCTGGACTGGGGAGCTTAGCGTATGATGGGCTGTGTTTGTCGAAGTGGGTGGACGGTGGTTGTTGTGAGGATATTTTATGGGAAGACTTTGACTTTTTGTGGTTGTGGTGATGGGTCTGATGGTTGTTAAAATGGCCGTCAACAGTAGCGGCGGTGCTAGAAGATTTCAACACCTCGGAGCCACTGGAAGTATTAGAGCCATTAACAAGGAGTATATCTCCAGGCTTTGGCTTCTTTTTGCTGGTTTTGGACATTTGGCGCTTGGTTTTCTTGCCATGACGCGCAGACTCCTCTTCATCTTCTTCAAGGATACCAGCTCGGAATTTCTTCATGCGTTCTACAGCCCGCTCATGGTCGAGTATCCGTGGTTTGCAATCTTCGCATGAGTGGGCAAAGTTTTCGTTGAGAGCTTCTTCGCGGTTATCAGGGTAGAAACAGTCGATGTGTTGCCACGTTTCGCAGTTTTCGCAGTATATGGTGTTGCCGTCATCTTCCGAGACATTGCAGATGCATTTGATGGTGTAGGGCTCGTCTTCTATGGATTCAGGTTCAGTCTTGACAAGCGGTTTGGAAGGCGTGGCCCAGGTGCTCGCAATGGGGTGGTTGTGATGCACAGGGGGCTGCGTCGACAACGATGCGTGCTTTTCGATCATAATCTTGGAATAGAGTGCAAGAAACTGAGAGAGGAGAGGGGGTGTGGAAGATCAGTGGTATTTGTGGTGGGGGAGGGGGGACAAGTAAGAGATGAGTTTATTGTAGGCGATGTAAAAGCATGGCGGCGCCTTTGGTGGCACGGTGATTATTGTCTTGAGAGGAGGGGCCAAGAGGCGAAAGACTTGGAGATGAGGGACGGCAGATGGAGGAGAGTGCGAGGATGAGGGAGATTGCGCCAGTCGGGGAGGGTGTTGAGGGGAGGGCGGCGGTAGAGAATCGACAGAGACAAAGGTAGCAAAAGCGTGTCACAACTAGGAAGCAATGAGTCGGTATTGGTACTTGCGTGGCCGTGGTGCTTGTCGTCTCGGGGCAAGAGCCGGAAGCGCGTTTGAGGATGGAAGGCCGACCGCGAATCAAGGCGAAGATGGATGAGAAGCCAAAGATGTTGCGCGTGAGAGAGGCTAAGAGGGGACTCTCGGGTATTCAGCGAGGTAACGAGCAGAGAAATGGAGAGACAAGAGAAATATTTGCTTGAGGAGAATCAAGAAGAGGGACTCGGCAATGGTAGAGAAGAATCAATGAGGCCGGACACAGCGGAAGCTAAGGCGCGGAGAAGAGAAAGAAAAAAAGCCTTGATGCTGAGGTTGTTGCTGATTAGAGAATGGTTATAATTCGTAATTAACAGTAAAGAAAATTCAGCAAGACAGAGTAAAACGAATCACGTTAAAAATCTTGAAGACAAGAAAAGAGGACAAGAAAAAAGAGACGAAGATGAAGAGCAGAGGCGAGTTGTGAAGTATTGGTATAGAGGGACTAGAGAACAGAGGATGGAGAAAGAGAGAAGAGAAATTGAAGAGGGAGGGAGGGGGCAAAGCAGCCAGCCAGCTAGAAGCCCATAAGTTTTAGCAGGTGCGATTAGGAGGATGGAAGGTTAGTAGCACGCAGACAAGGAAAGAACGGGTCGTTTTTGGTTGCTACTACTTTCTGTCTTTCTTTTCCTCCTGCTCTTTTTGGCTGTTGGTTTGCTATTTTGTGAGTAAGAGCAACAATCAAGCAACTGCCGCTGCAAGGACTGGCTGCCTACTGCGCTACCTGTTGCGCTGCGCTACTTCACCTATACTTTCCAAACACCCAGTAAAAGAGTACACAGGCCAACCGCTGGTACAGGTACGGTACAGAGAGCAACAAGGTACAGGGAAGGCAGAACTTATCTTGCACCTAGCACTAAAGAAAAAAGACCAAAAAAAGAGCGAAAAGAAAACAAAAAAACAATACGGCAAAAAAAAACACACACACCCCTTCTTCCCTCTCAAGCTCAACCAAAAGAAGACACCCAAGACCTAGGCCGTCCAATATTGGCTTAGCGACTGGTTCCAATAAACTATTAGCCCTGTGCGAGCATCAAGACGTGCATCAGCAGCTACCTGCCTGGGGGCTGACGATTTCACAAATTCTAACAGGGCCATTAAGCCAATCGGCCAATTAGAGCTATGGAAACTCTCTACACAAGGCACGGTTGTCGAGGCGTGGGTGCCAACTTTTCATCAGGTTGGTGCGTGCAGTGCCAATGCATGCATGAGTTGGGAACAAGACACCTTCACTGCATGCAGCCGAAAGAGAGGGATATGCACACGCCCTTGCGCCTACAAATGAAGACAAAGAGGCAGGAGAAGAAAGAGTGTTAGTGTTAGGGGGTTCCAGAAAAAGAAAAAAAAAAAGTAGAAGTCGAAGGATAAGGAAAATGAAGATGAAAAAACTGAAAAATGAAGAAAAAGAGGCTCGAAACCGCAATAACCCAAGGCCAGCTCTGGGAAAGCTCCCTTGTTGCCCTGGCATTATTTTCGTCTACGTTCAAGTGGTGACTTGCAATTGCGAGACACAATCGTGACTTGGGAAAGCCAGTCATGATTCACTGAGTTGAGGGTGTGTGCATGTGTGCACTTTGTGTCTTGCTTCTGCTTCTGATGTGCATCTAATGTGCGTATGTATGTATACTTCTCTTTATTTTTAATAATTTTCTTTCTCTATTTCTTCTTGTCCCCTTTTTTTCTTTTCCTCGTCGTATGCGGTACGTGTGTCAATTACAAGAACAATAAGAAACAGGCAAGACCCAGAAAAACAGCAACAGCCAAAAGCGTTTCAAATCCAAGCTAAACGCTCTGTCCTGTATCTGGTAGGATCTGTTGCAAAGTGAACGAGGCAAGTACTTGGGGAGTACCTGGTATATAAAACGTACTGGATTTTGTGGTACTTCCCACGAGTTAACAGAATACACACCCTATGTGCATAAGCACAGGCACAAGGCAACAACGCACAAAACGACAGCAAAGATTCTACAGTCTAGCTCCAAGTGGCTAGATTTCTCCCTTAAGTATGATGAAAGACAACTGGTTTATGGAGCACTATCGCTATCTGCTATTAGTGCTTCCGCTTCGCCTTTTTTAACCTCTTTGCTTTCTGGCCTCTTTTCCCCTTTACACTTCCGTCCTTCTTGTGCTTGCTCATGTTTTGATAACGTGCGCCCGTGCTGGTAATATTAACTCCCAACTCGTCTTCTTCCTTTCTATTCTAGGTCCTCCTTCAGCTATCTATCTTACACAGAAAATACACCGAGTCTGGCTATGAACCAGGCTAAAATTCCTCACTCCCATAATGATAAATATACAAGACAAAAGATCAATGAAAACGCCTCCTCCCGCCTGTTTTATCTCGACGCCACAATAAAACTACATTTTTCATCCCCTTTAGCCCGTGAAATATGTAGACTTTGCCATCCGCAACATCCGCTTGCTCTTTTTCTTTTCGCCCTTCATACTCTTGCGAGGTCGGCTTCGTTTCTGTTTGCTCGTCACCAGCGGCTTGTTTAGCAGCCAGCCGTTCATAGGCCTTCTCGCTCCAATAAAGTGGCCATGTGGTGAGAACACGTCAATGATGGGCCAGTTGGGCTCTGGCAATTGTTCCTCTTCTGAGAGTTCATCTTCCGTTGCTTTTGGTACACCGGTGCCCTGCTCAACAGCATCCCATCGTCTCGCGTTAGCCTGAATTTGCTTGGTTTGTAGCTTGGATTCCTGATTTTTAGAGGTGGCTTGGTTGATGTTGGCCCAGGGGTCGGTTGAGTCAAAAGTTGTGGCTATGTTTGACGTAAACTCTGGATGCCACGGCCCTTCGCCCTTGAAGCGAGGTGTGTACTTGGCTTTGGGTGGCCGCTCATCGGCGTCTATATCCCAAGCCTCGGACCCCTCTGGACGACGGGGCCGGGGGTTTTCGTAGTCTGAGGCCGGCCTATCTTTGTAAAGTGAGCGTGTGCGGACCTGAGCGACAAGCTCGACCCAGCCCACACTCTCAATCAAAATGTCAATAGACAATACGCGGAAAGGTAAGTCTGACACCCTAAAGTTGATGGCGTGCCGCTGCGTTAATGGCCCTGCACGTTCTTTAGTAACATCGTAGCGCAGTGCAAAAGACCCAGCTAGCTTCATGTCAGATCCCACACCAGGTACTGCAATGTTGTTGACAAGTAGATCTGATCGCTGCTCCGTAATTTCGACAGCCTTTTGTGTGTTGGTAATGTGTGGATCCATGGGCGTAAAGTTATAGGCTAGGATGACGACGTCAGGCGACCGTGGAGTAAAGCGGAACATGCCGCCAATCATGAGTGATTGGCCCGCTTTGATGACTTTCTGCTCCGGCACAATGCGCGACTTCATTATGAGCTGGTCGCGATACTTTGTCATGACGTGGTTTGTCAGTGTGGTACGCGCCAAGCCTGGTAGATCAATGAGTTCGCCCCTCCCACCACCAAAGGGAATTCGAATGGGCGACGCTGTGGTTCCAGCCAGGTCTGAAACAGTTGGCATAGCAGGGTACATCTCCTCTTTGCGGGCTGGAGGAAGCCACTCGCCGACCTTTAGCGGATCCAGGCCCTCGACCACCTGGGGCTTCTCGTCCATCTTGGTATTCTGGTCTGCGGAGTGGCCTGGAATGGCAGGAAGCCTGCCCTTGGGGAACGCCGATTCAAACAGCTGGCTTTTGCCGACGTTGATTTTACCGACCAGCCACGAAGCGCCGCCACGTCGGAAGATTTCCTCGCGTAGATCTGCTGTCCACCATGCCCGTTTGGATGAGACACACCACATGTTTCCTAGACGAACCATGCGACCGGTGCGACCCAAAGCCTCGCGAAGAACTTCGCGTAGATACGGCATCAAAGAATCTACCTGCTCTTTCTTAGGCGCGAGCAGGTCACTACGGGTAATCACAAAGTTCATTGAAAGTGCGCGGTCATGTTGAAAGTGGGTGGCTATGGAACGGCGGTTGCGTGTGCGTAGTCGGATGTCGCCAATCAGCTGGTTCAACCGCGGCACAAGCGACATTGGGAAGTCGGCAGCATCAATGACGTGAAATACATGGTTGTACTTCCATGGAGATTCTTCGAGGGTTTCGCGTAGAGCGTGGGTCGTCGGGTGGAAGATGGGTTGGCCGACTCGGTGGTGAATAAGCACATGACAACGGTCGCAAAGTGGGGGGCACAAGACGCCATCCGGTGATTCTAAGGACTCGAAGTTAGGGGAAGCTTGGATAGGGGACAAGTGCATGCAGTGCAATTTCACATTCAAGGCAAAGTCGAGACCTACTATTGAGCTCTAAATCAGGGTCTTCATCAAGAATCAGCGTTTTCGGGTCTATCCCCAGCTGCTTCAACCTATTTGCGCCGATTTGATTAATGACAGCCAAGACCTGGTGGTTCTCCTTGATGTCTACTGGCTTCTTTTGCACCTTTTCGTCCAGCCCAAGGAAACGCCGCACGGATTTACGGTTGGTATCGAAGAAACCTGGAAATTGAGGATTCCGGGTCTGGGTAAAGGCGCCACACCCTGTACAAGCTGGTGGGAGAGAGCGTTTGATAGACAAGTCCGTATCCAGTGATTTATCTTCTGAGGGCCTGGGGATATTCGATGAAGTCATGGGTGTTTCTAGTGTTCCTAAAGTGGTTGATGTTGTCGAGGAGGTGGCCGTTGAGGGCGAGGCAATGAATGATAGAGGGGGCATTTGCCAACTATCGTCGGTTGTCGGGTGGAAAGATTGGGAGTTAACATGATCGACATTGACCGGGCGCACAGTTCTAAGGTCAGATCTAGGAGAATCACTGTCTTTAGAGGCAGTCTCGATGAATCTCTTCGTCGATACAGGAATGATCGATGTTGGTGATTTCGTGGTGGCTCTGTTTAGGGTTCGGATGGCTAGGGTCGTGACACTGCCATGGGCAGACTTCCAGAGACCCCTTGATGGCAATGTTCGATACATTGAGACGTATTGATCTTCGTAACACGGAAGGGATGAGAAGAAAAAGATTTCTTCGCCAACAAAGTCTGACGTCAAAATTCTCGAAAGTTTGATGGTGGGATAGACCCTTGCCTTGAGACCATGAGCGCAAAAGTAGGTCTAAGCGGCCGGTTAAACACCGGTAGACTGATAGCCGCGCCTCCAGCAAACCTCCAAAGAAATTTGCTGGAATGTCCTCCTACTAAAACCATCACGAGTCAAGAAAAGTATAGCAAAGTTACTTGTGTTAAGTAATTCCTAATCTCGTTTCTTCTCTACTATACTGCGAAAAGTGCCTGTGACGCCTCTGATCCGTTCCTAAACAACTACTGCAAAAGGGCCTTCCAGCGTTGCTGGGTCTGAGATACAGAATCAAAATGGTCGGCACAGCTACAAGATGGCACAGTCTAAGAAATGTGAGTTATTCCTTCTCCAAGGAGTTTGCCTATACTGCTCGTGCTAGACGTTGGCTAACAATTGGTACAGACCGTGAGTCTTAGACCCTTTTTTATCTAGTGATTGACCCTTTAGTGAACCCATATCAGCGAATCGACACACGCAATCTATCTATCACGAGTAAACAATTTTGGCGGATTCTGACTATCACAATCACAATGGCAGCTTCTTAAGATCCGCTTTGGGCCTGGAGCCGCCGTGCTTCCGCCCAATGTGACCCGGATACACATGGATTTTGCCCGAAACATTCGGGGCGGGCACATGGGACCTCGGTACGTTTACATCAGAGCCTCGTCTAACAAAACATGCCCACATGAACATCATGTATACTAATGCGCTAACGCATAGTAAATTTTGGCAAGAAATTTTGCCCCGCCTTAAATACCACAACCCCATGGTGCCCATGATCGTCTGTCGTCGTCTCGCCAATGAGGGCCCTGCCACAATGACTATCTATTTACGGAAGTTGACGTCAGAAACAGCCCCAGAGAGCAACAGCAGTGGCTCAGCAAAAGATTCGGCACCCTCGGCAGCTCTAGTTTCGTCTGGCGTTACGCCAAACGGTGTGCCGGCCCCGGCCCCGCAACCTGACGAGACGACCATCACTATTGACATGAAGAACCTACACACTGACACGATTCTGACAAAGTTCCTGGACGCCACCAAGGCTATTGCCGTCGAGCCCACACCTGAAGAGTCCAAGGAGCTTGCTGAGGATAGGCTGATGAGCGGCCAGGCCGAGATCGATCGCGTGCGTGTCAAGACGCTGGTAGATGAACAACGCCGTGAGCGCGACATGCTAGAGCGCGCCAGGAAGGACCTAGCTGGTATCTAACTCTCTCCAGCGGGAAGCCTTAAAAGATAAAGCGGAAGGGGAACAAGAGAAAACAAGAATGAAAAGAAATACATGGCAGGACACAATTCACACTATAGATCGGTGGCAATTGGGCCTGATTGCTTCTATGGCTACCTGTATACTCCTGTGATGAGAGGTGAGGAGGCTTGTACAACACTGATGTAAACATAGCATACAATTACATTTACACAACTCCATTGACTACAAGATAGACTGAAGATTACGCTGTAGGAACTTTGATTTCATAATTTCTAAATGATGGATGGATGTTCTATAGTGAGGGGAAAAAGAGAAAGGAGATCAGATGACGATAGTAAAGCAAGCAAAGGAGCTAATATTCAAAATGATTGCAACAAAAAAATAAATCATAACAAAATGTAACAAAGGAAAAGAGAAAGAGAAAAAAATGAAGGGAAAAGTAAACAAAGAGAAGGATAGGAGAAAAATGCAATGCTAACCGCATCTATTTAAGGCCAAAGCCTTCGCTCTCGTGCACAGCCATCCACAGCTTCTGCTCCAGCATCACCTTGGTACGGTAGCGGTACAAAGACAACATATTGAAGCATGTGCGGGCGATTGGGAAGCGATCGACATCATCGCCCAGGCATGTGACCTTAATGACCAACGACGCCGCACCACCCGCAGGGATGCGATCACTACCGGTGATAAAAACCAAAAGTTTGCGCTGGTTCTGCGGCGAAGCCTCGGCAAAGGTTTGCCAGAACCAACGAACGACAGGCTCTTCCTCTGGCTGCACGCGGCGGTAACGTCCAGAAGTACTACTGCCCAAATCGTCAGAGCGGCGACGCCAGTTTTCATAGACGGCAACGGCTCGTAGGGCATCAATATCCAGTGCTTCGTCGCTGCCACGGATCAAGAGTTCGACCTCTTCAGGCTGGCACAGAGAGAGGGCAGTGCTCCCTGCACACACAGTGTAGAAGCCTCGGCAGAAGGGTTCGAATTGCCGTGTTACGCTAGCGTCGAGGACAAAACGCACGTACAAGCTAACGTATTCATGACGGTTAGCCGAGGTGACCGACCGTGAGGCTCCACCAGGACACAGTGGGAGGACAACGGGTGTGCCGAAACGGTCGATCGTGATAGTAAAGTCAAGGCAAAAAACATCTTCCACATCGCTGCCTTGGTAGTCGAGAAGGGCTTGTAGGCCAATGGCTAGACGGGGGCGGTATTCGGCCAGGTCGGCAAGCGAATATGTCATAGGGGCCCATCTGTGGGCTACAGAAGGGGTGGGAGCACCACCCGGATTACCAACTCGTGACGGGTTTGGAGCAGCTGCCATTAGCTTACGGAAGGCAAAAGGTGGCAAGGCAACGTCAAGGATGGTAGAGTTATAGATGGCTAGACCAAGGACAATGCCAACCAAGAAATAAGTATCTGAATGCTCTAGTGAGTATGGGTTGAAGTAGCAAAAGTGAGAGTCCTCGTCATATACAAATAGGCCATGGTCGGGATTAAATAGCTCGCGAACCAGCTGAAGAAACCACTCCTTTCGCGGGCCGCCGTAGTCGAGGCCCTCTTCACCGCGAAAGACTATACGTAGACCCTTTTTAAGGTTGTTTGGTCCGCTGGTCATGGCACTGCTAACGCCCCGGAAGCTGTCTTCCACTAGGCAGTCCCGACGTACATCAAGCACAAAGAAACGTTCCAAGGCCTCGTTCGTAGCATCGTTGCTGCTAGTTAGCACACGGGAAAAGAAGGCATCACGTGCTCGTGCGGCCATCTGTCGCTTAGCATCGTGCTCAATAATCTGCTTCTTTGCTGCCATACCGAGAAGGAATGGATACTGGCAGAAGCAAAACTGCTGAGAACGGTTTTCCCAGGCGTCAAAATCGTCGGCCGAGTTCATCAAGTCAAGCATAGGGATGTAAAAGTCGCTTGCAGGCACATACTTGGTGTGCATCTTGACGCCATGGCGGACAATGGTTTTGTCGGGATCCGACGATGGTATTTCGTTGGCAGCAAATAGGATAGACAAAATCTTCGTAACGGCCTTGATCTGCCAGTCGTCGCGAGGGATCTCGTGAAGCTCTGTTTTGTTCTTTTTGGTATCGCGGCGGCTATCGCGGTTGTTATGCGTGTCCCCGGCTGACATAAATGACTCGATAGCAGAATGAGCCTGGGCTGCAGTGCTACTTGAAGGAATCTCGGGTATCAGCTGGCTGTACGGATCAGGGGGCGGTGGTCGCTGTTGCTTTTCGCGATGGCGGGTAAGACGGTAAGCCAAAAAGCGACTGGCCATATCCTTGGTCCAAATAAAGCGGTCACGGGAGAAGCGAGCCCACCACTGACGCAAGTGGTTGTGGCATTCGGGAGAAGCATTTGAGAGCAACCCAAAGATACGCTTGATGATTCCTGAGTGGTAGCCAATGAGAGGGCGGATAGTGCCATCACGATTCTCGCGTGACGAAAGACGACGATGCTGTTTCTTGGCTAAATCTGGCTGGAGTACGCCCTGGAAGCAAGCTGGGTCGGAGCCAAGAAGAGGGTTTTCGATAATGATGAGTAAGAACCGAATGTCGTCAGGGGACTTGAGAAAACGACCGGGCCGCTTCAATAGTTGTTCGGTCGCTTTTAAGAGTGCCTTTTGCACGTGTTCCTGAGCCTGCAGAATTTGGCGTTCGAGAGAAACGTGATTTATAGATGCAACTACGCTTGGATCTGCGGCGCCGTCTAGCTGAGAGTATATTTGCTGCCAGTTTTCTCCTACATTAATGACGATATTGTACCACTCTAAAAGACCATCCCAGTCAATCTGCGGCGACTTGACACCAGTCAAATTCTGCGGGTTAATAGTAGCCTGGCCGGGTGCAGAGGGGACCACACCAGGAGATGGAGTCTGAGCAGTTGATGAAGTGCTAGAAAAAGAAGAATTGACGCATTGATCTTTGGAGAAGCTGTTCATGATGTAATCTTCCAGGCGACGGAAAATACGCTTGGGCTCGATCCTAGACTCTGGCCTCGGCTTTGTGCCGAAGTCATTGTCTGCCGAGGTGCCATTGGACGTCCCATTCTGAACTGTGCGGTCAACAGGGCCCGAGAAAAGGACGCCAAAGAGGAACTGCTCTAGACACTCGACAATGATAGTTTTTGTGGTCTCTATGGAAATTGTGTTCCTGGATTTAGGAGGAGTAGCAGAAGCTAAAGTAGAGGTTAGTTTTGGGCCGTGATACTGATAAACAATGTAGACTTACACCTAACTGGCTTTCTCGGAATCTTATGCAACGAGCTTTCGGTATGCGACCTATCTAACAGTATGCTTGACGTCGTGGCTGAAGCTGAAGGTTCTATCCGCGGTGGCTTGCGGGGGATGACGTCGTTTATGGTTAGACAGCCAGTGCACCGGAATGCCTCGGCCTCTCGTGGCCAGCGCATCTGCGCATCACAAGCCATGCAAGGGCCCATTTTGTAGGCCTCCTCATCACCGAGCCAGGCCGGGCCGTTACCACGGCCTGCTAGACCCCCCATACTGCGGCCGCGTGAATGGCCAGCGCCCTTCGGTTGCTGTGGCGCTAATGGTGGAGCTAGAGCTGGTTGTGGAGCTGGCTGGAGCTGTAGGAAGGCCTGGATCTGAGCTTGGGTCTGTTCCTGTGTTGGCATGGCGTCACCATCAGAGTCTGAATCCGAGCAGTGGCCAGTCCGGCGCCGTGCAGCTGCAAAAACAGCAGCACCGGCTCGGCGCAACCCACTATGGCGGCGGGTATTAGTGGAGAGGGCACGCTGTGGTGTTGAAGAGGGCTGCGGCTGAAGCGATGAGAGGAATATGTCCATGGGGTTGCTCACTGAGCGAGGGCGACTAGGGAGATTGCTCTGGCGCTGTGATGATGGTGGCGGCGGCGGCGGCGGCGGCGGTTGCTGTTGACGTTGATGATCCATGTCGGATGTGGGTGTTGGTGTTGCAGTAGTAGTCGCTGCGGTGGTAACGGTAGCAGTGCTCGTAGTGTATGCTGTAGTGTAGACAGTGGGACCATTAGACTTTCCGGCAAGAGTGTCGTCGATGGAAGCTGTAGTGGGAGTCCTGGAGACTGATGCGGGCGGCGTGTAGCAAGTTGAATGAGACTGCGAACGTACGTGATTGCGACTGCGTGATTGGCGGGGATTCCCTCTTTCAAACGTTTCCGGCTTAAAGCGAATGCTTCTCTGTCTAGTTTGAAATGGCGGGTATTGTTCAGAGGTAGACGAGGGCGTAGAGGGCGTAGCCGAAGAAGTAGGGGAGAGTTGGATGGGAGTCTGGATTTGGGTCTGGGGGTAGGTTGGGGTCTGGATTTGATTTTGGCTGTGTCTCTGTGTCTGAACCTTGGTCTCACTTTTAATCTCACCCTGAGCCTGCATGCGAGTCGCACCCCGAATTTGGCTTCCATTCTCAAAGCGGCCGTTACCGTTTGCACAAGGCTGAGAAATGTGTGAGCGACTCTGACGAATGATTGGCTGCAGGACCGTCGGTGTTTGTGTGGCACTGGACCCAGAAATGGAAAGAGTGTCCTGGAAAAAGTTGGCCGTAGTGCTGGGGTGAAGATGCGGCAAGAACTCGTACTGTGGCAAGTTATTGCTTCTATGAGCTGACAAGTTACTATCGCTCCTGCTTCTCACGGCGCTGCGAGAACGAAACCACGGCGCCATAGTGGTGCGATGGAACGTATATGCGTAGGCAATGCAGTTGCCAAAACAGAGCGAAATGGGACGAATGCTACCTCAGACGGAAGGCGCGACAAAAAAAGATGTATCCAAGGCAAGAACCTGTGAGCCCCGAGTCCTCGAGGAACGACGACGTCAGACGAACGAAAAGCGTCGCAAGCAAACCGAGTCAAATTAATAGAAGAATAGAAGAATAGAAGAATAATTCAGGTGCTAGAACAAGCAAAAAAGCCCGCGGAAAATGAAGAGAAAAAGACAGTCTATATATTTGCAACAAGCCTTTGTGATAAACAAAGAGCGAGTCGAAGCTTCGTGAAACTTCCCTCCCTTCAACACACCGGACATTTTCTAAACGGCTGACTAGCAAGCCCTCGTGTTTTATTTGCTCTAGAAATATATCAAACCAGCAACCCAAGCTAGGCCAGTTCCTTCTGCATGAATCGATAATTGACAAGCGCCAAACCTGCCCAAAGAAAGTGGACGAGCTCAGGCCAGCTACAAGTCGATGCGTGGGCACTTTGCTTTTTCCACGAACTTTTTTTTAGGAACAACGCATCGCATTTTGCATAGGCTCCTACTCCGTGTTGGACGTGTGGTACTTTTTGCATTCCCCCCCCTCTCTCACTCTTTGGGCTGTTTGTCTCGGTGTCCTTTTTTATGATGACATGTGACTGGCAATATTGTCCTCCACACGATATTGTATCTGCACCTGCAGCGTATCATCTATCTGTGTGTTGCTGTTTACTTCACAAGCAAGGTGACGAATCTTCCTGGTCTAAGCCCCTTCCAGCGCAACAACAACACACGGCTCAAAAGGATATTGAGACAAATATGAGAAAAGTTATTCCACTTACTTTCTTCAACATCAACCAACCATGCACAATCCTGTCCAAGCTCAAGCACCCACTCACTCCAGAAAGAAGGGAATCCCAAGCCAAGAGCCCCCTTTCCTCCAAGGAGAATTCCCGTTTTAATTCTGCATTGCATTGTTCATTTTTCTATTGCTCGAAATTTGCTCCATGCAAATCAGGTTATTACTAAGACAATGTTGAGCAATGAAGAGGGCCTAGTCAGCATTCCCCAAGAGAGCCTCGGATTGCATAGGCCAATCTAGACTTTCTTCTCAAGACACCTTGAGAGTACTTGCAGGGTTCATAACACACAAATGGAGACACATGTAGACATATGTATGTTTCCGTTCGTATGACAGCGTATTACAGCGATTCTGCACTTCATACTACTGTTCCCTTTTTGATAATTGGCGTTGTGACACAAGCAACACATAATTTACAGAACCGGATTGGAGAAAAAAACATATATGTATATATAATATTACACAAACATCCCCTCTCATTGTCCTCTCATTGTCTCCACTTAGTCAAAGACAATAGCAGCCTTGACAGCACTCTTGTTTCTAATACTCTCCAGCGCCTCGCCCCATTGCTCCAGCTTGAACGTCTTGTTCACAATGCCTTCGGTCTTGACCTTACCCGAGTCCAGGTAGTCGATAGTGGCAGCTGCAGGGAAGAGAGATTTCCGTTAGCTTTGTTTCCCGCTTGTCAGACGGCCAGTACGTGAACTTACGGAACATGTAGGTCTCTGAGAAAGAGCCCAAGATGGTGATTTCATCGCCAAAGATCTTAGCCGGCGGCCATGAGACGGAAGCAGTGTTACTGTAGACACTGCATTGGAAAATAGGTTAGTAACAGAGCAGAACTCCTCTCAGCGACAATGGACCTACCCGTAAACCACCAATTTTCCGCCACGGCGCACGTAGTGAATAGCATCCTCCAAGATCTTGGTTGAGCCTGTTGCCTCAACCACGATGTCGAAGCCATACGGGTTGTCCTGCTTGAGCGCCTCGAATTGCGCCTGGGGGTTGCTGCGCGACAGTTCAATGTAGGTATCAGCTGCATCCAGCTTTTTAGCCAGCTCCATCTTTAGCCCGCCCGGTGCAGCAATCGTCACCTTGCAGCCACCATTGTGACGCAGCAGCTGCGCCAGCATCAGGCCTGTCGGGCCAGCACCAAACATTAGCACATGAGAGCCGAGAGCCGGGGCAATCCGCTCCAACCCGTGGCATGCACACGACGCAGGCTCCAGCAGAGTAGCGTCGACGTCGCTCAGGTTCTCGATCTTGAACACTTTGGCCGCCGGGTATGCACAGTACTCAGCAAAGCCACCGTCCATGGTGACACCATGAGCTTCAAACTGCTCACATAGCAGAGGCTTGCCACGACGGCAGTAGAAGCACTCCTGGCATAACTCGCTGTTATCAGCGGCCACGCGGTCGCCAATGTTGAAGCCTTTGACTTTCTAGTCTTGGGGTTAGCGGTGATCGAAAACGGAACTAGGGTCACTAGGGCACTCACAGGGCCTACAGCGGCGATTACGCCCACGGTCTCGTGACCGGGAATCAGAGGGAACTTTGCAATGAATTCACCCTCGTGGATGTGCTAGGGATAGTCAGCATACTTGAAGAGAGGAGCTAGGAATAAGCTGGAATCCAAGGTATGTACCAGATCTACAGAAATTGATATTGTTAGCATGCAAAGGCCCTGGGACACCTAGACAACTAGAGGATGTTGAAGAGACAATGAGGGAAGATAACCCACCAGTTCCACAGACACCACAAGCCTTGACCTTGACTAGGACATCATTCTCACGCAGGGTAGGCAGGGGGACCTCGACAATGGAAAAGTCCTCGGGCTTCTCGTAGCTATAATGAACATTAGCAACAGTAGCTTTCGACAGCGCCATAAAAGAGCATGGAGGGAGACAGTTCGGGCGGGAATCAACTTGCCGGAGCGCCTTCATAGTCTTGGGAAGTCCAGACATGGTGGATATTTTGACTCGGATTAAGAATGAAGCTAGAATGGGATGGCAGGTGAGCAGGTTGAAGAAAGAAGTGAGAGGGGGTGGCCCAGAGACTCAAGAATCACGTTGGAAACGCTGGTTATAAGGTATTTTGCCAAACGGAATCTCTCTAAAAGGGATAGAAGTGTTGAGAACGAGGGACCGTCGCCCCATTTATACGTCTCACTCACGTCATGCGTTTGTCGGCTTATTTGGGCATCCATCTGACTTACCTATGTCATAAAACTACTCGCCGAGCTACGCTTTCCCTCCCTCTTTTTCTCTGCGTAAGGCTTCTCCAAACCAAAGAAACGTTTTGTGCCAAGACCACGCTGGGCCGCTCTGACTCTGGCCTGGTCTGGTCTACCATTTCAATCGGTGGTCTACCGCCCCCGGCAAGTGGGGCGCTCTAAGTTGCAGCGAGGTCCTTGTGCATACGTTTTGTCTTAGAACTTGTTTCGCCTCAAGACGGATCAACAGGTAAACAAAAAGAGTGCGGTTGATTAACCAAGTCCCAGCTCATGATGACGTGAGATCACAAGTCAATTCAAGCCAATACAAATCGACGACAGAAGATGACTTGCTTATAGCCAACTCCAAGACGGGCATAGGAGCAAACGGCTTCGCTAGAAGAGAAACTTCTCGATCGCCCACGATGTCATCAGCTGCGTGTTAGTCCGAAGGTACAAAAATACAATAAAGATACATGGCTACAAGTTACAAGCTACAAGCTACAAAGTACACAGTACAAAAGTACAAAGTACAAGATACCTACTTACATCACAACCCATTCATCCATCCATCCATCTATTCACATCTTGGTCCGTGGCCCACTTTCCCTCCGTTACCTCGGCCTTTCTTTCTGGCGCAGCGTTTGCTTCGACCTCGCTGTGTTATCAATCCCTTCATCCCTCTATGATACCCCATGCTGGCTTCTTCTTCCCTTGTGGCCTAGCCTTGCTCTTTAAACCCCGCAAGCACCCTATTCTAGATGCTGAGTGCGACAAACCCGCCAATGAAAAGCAACTGACGAGGAGGATACATGATCAGAAAAGCAGGGGAAGATAGAGGCTCATGATCAGCGCTTTGTTCAGCTTGCTAGCTTTGTAGCTAGCCAGGCATGGACGTAACTTGATGCTTGAGGCACGTAAACGCAAATTTAGGGCCTGAGCTCCCTCAGAAAACCAGCTTCCCAATCAGGAACCTCCTCTTCCTCTTCCCCAGCTCCGCCTCTGTCGGCGTTTCACTTTTGTGTGCTGTGGATTTCTACAAACTCACATTCCGCTTCGGGGCCAAGAGCACAGGCCAGGCTGCGATAGGCTGAGGAAGAGACAGAGAGGCAAGACGACGAGAGAAACAGAGATCGGAGACAAGAGGAGAAAAGAGAAGCAGAAGCAGAAGCAAGTCCCTTCTCCAGACGGACAGATAAGAGACAAGAGCAGAAAAGCCTCTCGCTTTTCGTGCATGCTCTCTACCACCTCCGTATGCACCTTCGACTCAACCCATCCTCCCAGCTCATCTCTCCCCATTTCATAGCACAGACGGCACCACTTAGCCTGACTTGACTTCTGTCAGGATGCGGCTCACCCGCATACTCCTCGCCCTTGCTTTTGTCCTTACCTTGCCCCTCTTCTCTTCTCCCCCTCCCTCTGTGCCCATTCATATGCAGCCGCTCTTTCTTCATCTCAACGCCAAAAGCTACAATCGGACCGTTCTATTGTCTCGCTTCCTTGCTGTCCACTCCTTTTGCTTTTTTCTCTCTTCGCCTCTTTCTTCTCTCCTCCGCCTTCGCCAGTCTCTTCCTCCCCTCCCCCTCATCCCCCATACCCCATCCATCACATCCATGAGCTTCTTTCAATAGGATCTCTTACAGTAAGAACCATCACGAGGTCTAACCAAGTTTGGGGAAGAGCCAAAGCTTGCTAGTCCTGCTTGTTTTGTCGCTCCATCGCGTTGTGCCATCTACGTGTCGTTTAGTTTTCATCCTTTAGCCAAGGCCTCAACTTTTGACAGTCACTTAGAGTTTCAATTATGGAAGCTCTTGTCGAGGCGGCTATTGCAAATGCACGTACGTACATTAACAGCACTATTATAATCTACAATGTGCCTTGTCGCCTCTCGAGATCAAAGCCTTAATTAAGCCTCATTTCTGCACCACCAAGACTGCAGGTTGCCTGAACCTAGAATTGAATATATTCCAAGTTGCACACACAAAGGAAATCGAAAAAAGAAAAAGGTGAGAAGAAAAGAAAGACTGTTTTGCCTTCCCGTTAACAGCATAATAAGCACTTTTTCTCGAGTACATTCTCAAATTTCGATTGATTGACCGACCGTCAAAAACTACATGTCTCTACATTTTCACTCACATTAACCTCCGTTTTCCATGTGCGTTAACCATTAGGGTTAGTGAGACACTGTGTTAGGGTATATGATCCTGCGAAACACAGGCTCATAGTTTGTTCCATGCTGTTTGTTCGAACCTTTTATTCAAGCCATCTCCATTCCCCCATCACAGCACGCAAGCGAACAACCTCAATACTTTTGCGTAGTGTGGAAAGTATGCCATTTTTTGATGATTCCCGAGGTGAAGCCCGTATCTAAAATAAACCCCGCTGTTTTAGCCCTCACGTAGGCCGTCACGCGAAGGAGAGAAAGACGATAACATGACTTGTGTACTATGTATTGTGTCATTCACTTGCTCCACTCGCATGTGAAAGTAGTACTCATTTGCTGTGTCGTTCGATTTGCCTTGATTTCGTACCCGAAGAAACGCTCGTAAAAGATCCCATTTTTTTTTATTTAAGAGATTCTATATTTACGAAGGGGGGGCAGCGCGGCCACGGCCCATACCACCACGGCTGTTAAGAGAAAACCACTAGTTAGCACTCATGTCATATGTATTGGCTCATAGTCATGTTCTTGTTTGCATAGTTCCATGGCGTAAAAAGTGCAATGACGCCATCCGTGCCTCAAGGCGAACAAGAAAATCAGAATATTCAGCGGGGATATACGTACAACTGGGGAGCGAACTCGCCGGGAGCAGCACCCTCCTTGCCCTCGCCCGCATCTCTGCGGCGGTAGGCGCCCTCGCGGTCGCCACGGCCGCGGCCAAAGGGTCTGCGCTCGCGCTCGCTCTCGGGCAGCATTCCCCGGGGGGGAGCGTTGGGGCGCTGCTGCTTGATGTGGGTGGTGGGAACAATCTCAGCGGGAAGGTGGAGCCACTCGCGGAGGTAGTCCAGACCCTCAGCAGTGAGGGTGTAGTAGTACCACTGCCAAGAGAACTGGGTCTTGACGAAGCCCTTGGAGTTCAGGGACTGCATGGCCTTGATGACAAACAGGTTCTTGGTGTCGATGTCGGGGTGCTTGTCCAGGTTGTAGTCCTTGGGGGCCACAAGGACACCCTCCCGGAAGAGGTACTGTTGGAAATCGTGTGTTAGTTTTTGCCTATCAATGGTAATTGTTCTAATCTAGTCCTGCTGTTGTGTGCTGCTATGCACTGAAGGGGCTTCGAGATCGGCTCGTCCGTGGTCGGAGTTGTGCGTTTACGCTACGCGCAATAAATTGCGTCGATTGACTATGTAGACGAATTCGACATTGAAAACTCGGTAGTTATTTCGATTCTTTGCAATCCTTCCATCATATCCGTTACATTTTTCTCCGGTGAGTTTGGGAGTGTGGGCGAAGGTCGTGTGTAGTGTTGTCGCCGGCAATTAAGATAGTAAAAAAAATCCAAGCAGCAAGACTAAAAAGCGACGAGTGTACGTACCTCGTGGATGAGCTTGCGATCAGCCTTGGGGATAAGCATCTTGGCGGTGTTGACGATTCGGTGTACTGAACGAAATGTGAGGAGGGGAAAGTCTGAATAGTATTCAACGCGATGCTCAAAATGGGTCACTTTTGTGTGGACAAAAAACCCTACTAAGACAGTGGACAGGGGGTCGTCCCGCTTCTTTTTGACATAAATCCCATGCTATATTAACTTCTTGTGGACGTGGCGTTGATCTCTGCACGTGATCTCGACCTCATAAACGCCACATTGTGTCCAACTGCGATAACGCCACAAAATCGGAAAGGCTTATGCAATCCCTGATTATTGAACCTGCAAGGCTACAGGCTGTGAACAAAAATGCACAAGGCTAGGAAAAGTAGTGCATTCTCTCGTATGACAAAGCCTTGTTGCGTCACATTATTCTATTTTATTTCTCGCACCTACAACCCTCAAAATATTATCACTAAAGCGATAGTAGAGCGCATTTCTTCCTACGTTACAGAAACCTATTGCTGCAGTACTTTTACGTTCTAGTTAAAATAAATCGCGATTTCCAAATTTTGTGCATCTAATCGCAAACCTCATCACCAATATGGCGCCGCCAAAGATCAACGTCTTTGTCTCTAGCATTCATGGTCTTGGGCTTCCACCAACTGTTGTTCTGCCTATCGACCGCGATGCTACAGGCGACGATCTATGGGAGCACATTTCCCAACGCATGCCCATAGACTTTTCCCAGCGCCGTTACATCCTCTCTACACATGCCAACACGACAATCGCCCGCTCATCAAGACTTACTGAATATATTGCGACTGAAAGTGATGAAATTCTTTCCTTACGCCTCTGGAGCCCACTATGTGGTGGAAAAGGTGGCTTTGGCTCCCAGCTGCGTGCTGCTGGAGGCCGCATGTCAAAGAAGAAGCGTGGCCAGGGTGAAGAGAATGGATCTAGTCGCAATCTAGACGGACGTCGCATCCGCACTGTCAACGAAGCGAAGGCACTTGCAGAGTACCTGGCCGTCAAGCCTGACATGGAGAAGCGCGAGCGTGAGGTGCGCCGTGAGCGCTTGGAGCAGATCGTTGAAATGGCCGAGCGCCGCACTGAGGAGATTAAGCATGGCGGCAAGGGCCGAATTGATGAGAAATGGCTTGAGGATAAGACAGAGGCAAATGAGCGCACCCGCAGCGCTGTATTCGCTGCTATGCAGGAGGGCACATATAAAGACAGCTTATTGGGCACCTCACATGGGTCACAATCCAGTAATCAGGCTCAATCGCACTCAGAAAATGAAGGCAGTGATGATGCGGCGTCGAGCTCTGGTTCAGGATCACTAGCCGCAGAGACCATTGAAAAAGCTGCTACCCCATCATCGCTAGCGTCCAAGGCGCCAGAGGAACCCAAGACCTTTTTTGGGTTTGATGAGGATGATGAATTCATGAGTTCTGATGATGAATAATCTGGAGGTTATCCTAGTCTATTGTTTTTTTATTTGTTTTGCTTTGGATGCTAGTACACATTGCAACATTGGGATGGCATTTTGTTTTTAGTTGGGATATTTTTCTTAGGAAATGGATGAGCGGGTTTAGCTTGAGGATATTGTTTACTTAATTTTAGCACTTCGCAGGTTGGTGGAAAATGTGGTCAAGACTTGAAGTATTCTGAATTTAACCATATAATGGTAATAATAGCGAGGCGTAAGGATTACTCAAACAATGTGGCATACAGATGATATGCCGCAGTGATGCATGGCAGAAAAGCAAATGTGAAAGTCCTGTTTACACCAGAATAAGCCGATTGTTGACGTCTATTTGACTGGAGCTCGTGACATCATATAATGTCCAATTCTTAGTAGCGGGAAGTATTTTCAATGAAAAACGGCCAGAAAACCGAGAATGGTGCGAATACTGGAAGTTATCGAACAACTATTTGGCTTTCTTTGTACAATTATAGTGTGCAATTGAATCAAGGAAATGATTAGCTAGTCAAGATTTATAGGTCCAGACGAACGGGGAAAGTGCCACCCTCTGTAATAAGACAAAGTTAGCTAGTATTCGAGCCGTGCAAAGAGGCCAAGAGGGCAGAGGATTAAGGAGAAAGCTGCCTCAATATAAATCTAGATGAGAGGGAGTATGGGTACGTACCACGCTGCTCGTCCCAGCGAGAGTACCACGACGAAGGGCACAGTGATCGGTAGGCCAGGAAGAACTATCCAGGGATTAGTAATTGAACCGCAACCTAGTGACCCTTTGATGAGGCCATGATATGACCAGGCGGATTCCGCGAAGTAGTATCGACTTGAAGTCAAAACACGCCGGCCGTGTTGCGAGCTCCTGTTGAGCCAATGGATGCACGGAGAGGTCATACCTGGCGGCAGGGAGCAAAGTCCTCGCCCTTGGCGTTGATGCATTTGTGGTAGTCGACATAATTTTGCCAGCAGTGCTTGGTCTGGTTGGTATTGGGGAAACGGGCGTCGACACCTGTAGGAGAACAAGTAGGATCGAATGTTAGATACTGTGACGTTTGATGACTTATACAAGGTCAAGATGGAAGGAGTCGCGGTGGGAGGGTGTGAAGATCTAAAAGACAGCAAAGATAGCAGGGGCGGAGAGAAATGGCGACGTCGGTATTGACGGAGCGAAGGCGTATGAAAATGGCAATTCCCGTAGCCCCAAGAATGGTCCGATACCAACAAATAGCATAGGGAAATGTGATGTGATGGATTGGTACATCATGAGCGAAAATAAATCGTGCACCATAGGGAGGTGCCTTTTTTACTCACCAGCTGCAAAGAGTTGAGTTAGCCGAGGATCATATACATACATGACGCCACCAAACATCGGAACTCAAGCAAGAGAGACAAAGTTGCGAACTTTCAATAATGCCAATTGTGTTTCCAGTGGGGGTAGACAGAAAGAGCTTTTCTTTTTTCTCATGACTTACCAGTGACGAACTTGAAGGGCTTAGTGACCTGATCTTCGGAGTCGGACATTGTGGTGGTTGATATGCGCAAAAATAGAGAGGCGGATAATGAAAAGGAAAAAAAAATAAAGCCAGGCTCAAGTTAGATATTGAGGAAGGGAAATGCCAAAGATGCAAAGCCAAGGTGTGGCTCGGAGCAGTAGAGGTCGAATTTAGCCAAATCAGATACTAGACAATTTGCAAAGTTTTCTTGCCTTGATTTCCAGGCCTCTAGACTGGCTTTGCCAAATCGTTAGAAGTCTACTCCACTGGCGAAAAGTGGAATGATTTCTAAGTGCAAGGGGCGCTAAGGTTGTGAGGACTCATAGAGCTCATAGCCGATAGAGAGTTGTGAGCTAGGCCTTTTTGGAGGAGCAAGCCTGGGTAATAGCGGGCTAGCCACTGAAAAGTCATCTTTAGCCACTGGAAAATCAGTTGTTCCCCTCCCTAAGAGAAAAAAGGCTGACAGTTGATGGGGAAAAGCCTAGTGAGCCAGATGTAGCCACCAATGACAGTTCAGCATTCAGAGGCTCTGCGTTTTGACTGTGGGTGACTTTTTCTCGGAATTGCCCTTCGTGATCCCCTTCGAATTCTTCTCTCTTTGCTTCAAATTCTCTTGGTCTACAAGTGTCTTCTCTCCACTCTTTGTCGCTCTGTCTCCCACACCACTAATATGTATGCCACTCTCGGTCTCCGTATGATGCGCCAGACTCCGCGTCTGATGCGCGCTGCTCCCGTAAGTGTCTTTGCCCTTGGCCGAGTCAATAAATCCGGATAACCACTCCGTTCAGCCGCCTTGCAATATGGTAGCGCTCTTCGGATGTGACGAGGATGTGATGAAGTATTGGGGTTATTATTCCATCTTGGGAGTCAATTATTAAGGCTTAAAAACATCTATAACCCAATGTCTCTGCTTTTTCAACGCACAGTAGTGTCGTGCTAACATATCTCTTTGTTCATAGGTTGAAGACCAGGCCGGTATGGTGTCAGCCCTTCTACTTCCCCCCTCTAATACGTGCTATTGGTTGTGATACATTACAACGTGCGGAAGTTCCCATGAGCGGAGCAAATTCCAATTCCAACATCAATCCCACCGACCCGACCTAGAGACTTCCTTCACTGATACTAATACTCTGTTATACCTTTTAGCCCATGGCGTGTCTGCGAGACTTCGGAAGCTCAAGAACATTCCTCCTGAGCTGTTCCCCCTCGGTACGTAGATGGAGAAACTCGCCATCAACTATGACATTGTACTAACGCATGCCATGCCGTAGGTGTTGTCGTTGCCTTCGCTGTCGGTGCTGCTGGATACTCGCTGACCCGACACCTGCTCACTGACAAGACCCTTCGTCTGAGTCGTTCCAGCAGTGACAACAAGCCTCATGACGATGAGCATCATTAAATACGCTTTCAAATCGAATCTCTTGGAAATATACTGAACATGTTTGGCTCTTCGTTTACTGCGTTTAGTGTTGCACCAGGTTGTAGATAGGAGTTAAGCTCCATGAGGAAATCTAGCTGGAACGCCTTGCTAGAAGCCCAAATATGACGCCAGGCTGATTTAGCCATATCCATGAGGCCAGAGAAGGTCTGGTTAAGTAACAGACGGAATAAAATCCTCCGCTTTTTCTTATAGCTGTATCGTGCGTGGCTTGTGCTATGATTTTATCTTGGGCACGTGATGAACCAAGTCTACAACACCTAAACTTGGTACAAAATAGTAACTTGTGAAGCACAAGTCTAGATATATCATTGAGTTGGTATAGTAGTACATAATTCAATGTTGTGTCCCGCAACGCCGACGCCAGAAAATAAAATTGACAATATGTGATGACTCCAAAAGTACAAGCTCAGCAGATGCAATCAGCAAAACGATAGAAAAAATAAAAGAGAGCAGCCAAGCTTTATATGTTTAAATTGGCTTGGGGCCCGCAACATCAAGCCCTTCAAGGCCTTGCATAGGGTCACCAGCAGCCGGCATAGGTGCGCTAAGCTCATCATCGGCAGTATTTTGGGAAAGCCACCCCTCCTATTACGCGTTAGTTATTATAACCAACCTATGGGCTGAAATGGATATCGCACCTGCTCCCAGAGGGCAGTCTTGCTGCCAAGTCCTTCTGTAGCGCTTTTGGGTGCTTTAGCGGCCGAACACCGGATCACCTTGCCGAAGAACTCAGACTGGTCCATATTGTCGATAGCCTCCTTGGCATCATCGACATCTTCAAACTCCACATAGGCAAATCCGCGATTAGTTGGTCCCGGGGGGGCGCCTTCGTCAGCGGTATTGTTTGTGTTAGACCGGTCGTCCTTAGGAACAGAGACTTCGACAATGTCCCCAAACGGTATGAAGGCGTCATGGACATGGTTTGAGGTGACGTGAGAGGCCAGGCCTCCGACGTGAACGGTAGCCTTCCACCGGTCTGATTCGGACATTTGAGGGGTTGAATTAGGTGGGCTTGATGTCGAGAGGATAACAGTCAAGCTGTTCATGTGCACATCCTATTACGAGAAGTGAGGTCTAGTGATGGGGCATCACGTGCAGTGAGTGGCACGTTGTGCGAGCCAGCTGTGGACACCTGCAGACAGCTGCTTCTCACACATAGTGGGGTATCAATTCACCAAGCTCCCCCCAAGCTTTAGCCAGGCCATTAAGTTAGGCCACGACGTTGTTATTGGTGGATGGGCTCTGCAATCTGGCTTCAATCCCACTTTATCACTACCATTCCTATTAACGGGCTCCTCGTTGTCCATTGGTCTTTGCCTTGAACGACTTGTTATTTAGACGGCGACATCACAACACAATAGCCACATTTCGATCTTGGTTTCTCCTTTCCAAGTATTTTGCTCCCTTTATTTTCCTTATATTTCTTGCTGTCCTCTGGTTTGTAGGGCTTGTTGTCGCTCATTTTTCTCACTCAGCTCAGAGGCCATTCCCGTTAGAAGTTTGAGGAATCAAGCGAGTGCTTTTGCTTGTCGAGACCATCGAGCCCACATCCAAGTCAACAATTCAAACCATCACTTTAGCCATTGTTTTCTTTCGTCTAATTGCTCCATTTATTTAACCTCCCCCTATAATGGTTCGTCTTCGTGAGATCCAGCGCACAGCTGCCTTTGCTTGGTCGCCTGGCGCCGCCAAGCCGTTAATAGTCACAGGAACCCGAGCCGGAGCCGTGGATGCCGACTTCTCTGACGATACGAAGCTGGAATTGTGGGATTTGGAGCTCGACGATTTTGAGCACAGTGTAGAACTGCAGCCCGTAGCTAGCATTGTGTCAGATTCAAGGTGAGCTCCATCAAGGCTCATTTGCTCATCTCTTGACACAATCATCTGGATGCTAACCATTGATGTTTTCACCTATCTATAGATTCTACGATATTGCCTGGAGTCAGCCTGACGATGCTCGGCCCAACGGAATCATTGCTTGTGCCCTCGAGAACGGCTCACTAGACCTTTACGACGCCGCTAAGCTCATCGCTAGAGCCTCGGCTGAGGAGGCTTTGATATCACGCACCACTAAGCATAGCGGTGCCATCAAGTCACTGCAGTTCAACCCCATAAAACCACATTACCTAGCTACGGCTGGCGCCAAGGGTGAACTCTTTGTCTACGATGTCAATGACATCTCGTCCCCCTTCCGCCTAGGAGCTGCCACTGCGAGACCCGACGACTTGGAGTGTGTCGCCTGGAACAGAAAGGTGTCACACATTCTAGCTTCAGGTAGTGCTGGAGGCCTAGTGACTGTGTGGGATCTCAAAACCAAAAAAACATCAGTCACTCTCAACAACAACCGCAAACCCGTTAGCGCCATTGAGTGGGACCCCAACTACTCAACAAAGCTGATCACATCTTCCTTTGATGATGCCACGCCCGTCATTTACCTGTGGGATTTGCGCAACACTAATACCCCCGAGCGCACAATGCAGGGCCATGTACAAGGTGTCCTGTCTCTGTCGTGGTGTCCTCAGGACCCCGATCTGCTACTTTCTTGCGGCAAAGACAGTCGGACATTGCTCTGGAACCCCCAGAACGGAGAGTTATTTGGCGAGTTTCAAGAGGGGACTAACTGGAACTTTTCCACCAAGTTCAACCCCCATAACCCCAACTTGACAGCCACTGCTAGTTTTGATGGCAAGATTGTTATCCAAACTCTTCAAAACACAAACCCCCCTACCCAAGAAACCGCCAACCAAAGCGGCTTAGATGGCGAGGACTTTTTTGCTAGCGCCCAGACCCAGCCCCAGGAAACCAACTTTACCCTAGCCAAAGCTCCTAGATGGCTAGAGCGTCCTATTGGTGCTTCGTTTGGCTTTGGTGGTAAGCTGGTAGTCTTTAAGCCTGCAGCTAGCGATAGTCGATCATCTAAAGTTCTAATTACCCAGTTCTCTGCTGATACCGGCATTTCCGATGCCACTGACAAGTTCGAAAGCTCCTTGTCTTCTGGAAACATTATATCCATTTGCGAGTCTAAAGAGGAGGCTGCCTCTGAGGATGAAAAGGCTGATTGGACCATCATGAAGAATCTAGCGGGTGATGATGTACGGGATCGTATTGTTGAGTTCCTTGGGTTCACCAAGGATGATATACCCAAAAAAACCGAGGCGGAGGCCGAGGCTGAGGACGAGTCCGACAAGGCTGGCGCAACTACGGAAAAGAAGAAGGATTCTGACGATGATTTCTTTGGTGGTGATGATGGCGAGGTTGATGAAGATGACTTCATGGCTAGTCTCTCGGCCAGCAAGGGTGCCAAGACCAACGACCCCTTCAGTCTCTTTAACGAGACTGAGTCCATCATGGAACAGGATGTCACTCGTTCTCTAGTGCTCGGCAACTTCGAAAAGGCCGTTGAGCTTTGCATCGCTGAGAAGCGCTGGGCCGATGCTTTCCTAATAGCCAATTGTGGTGGCGCCGTTCTAGCTGAAAAAGTTCAGGCCAAGTACTTGGCTGATCAAGAGGGAAAACCTAGCTACATCCGTCTCCTCAATTCGGTTATTGCCAAGAATTTGTGGGATGTTGTCCACAACGCCGACCTTGACGACTGGAAACAGACTATGGTTGTTCTTTGCACTTACTCCTCGCCCGAAGACTTCCCTGACTTGTGCGAGGCTTTAGGTGACCGCATACTCGAGTCTGGCGAGCGCAAAGACGCTGCTTTCTGCTATCTGGTTGGGTCCAAGCTAGAAAAGGTTGTCGATATCTGGATTGCCGAGATGGGAGAGGCCCGGGAGGCGGATCTCAAGAGCTCCAACGGCGATAACAGCTTCTCCATTCATGCTCGATCTCTGCAAGCTTTTATCGAGAAGGTTTCCGTTTTCCGCGCCGTTACCAACTTCCAGGATAGCGAAAAGGATCAAGCCAAGGACTGGAAGTTGACTTTTCTGTATGACAAGTACACCGAGTATGCTGATTTGATTGCGGAGCAAGGCAAGTTGGTCACAGCCCAGAAGTACCTAGATCTTCTGCCTGCTATCTACCCTCCCGCAGATATTACCCGGGAGCGTGTCAAGCTGGCCACCACTCCCTCCTCAAAGAAGACTACCACTTCTGCCAATACTGCTGCTACCAACAGAAGGGTACTTCCCGTACACCAGACCGCCACTCCTCCTAGCTATCAGCCTATCTCTCAACCTCAAGCCCCTTCCCTGGCTTCCGCCCGTCCTCCTGCGCCGTCGGCCAACCCCTATGCTCCTACTGGCCCTAACATCATTGGTAGCGGTACGACGCCTACCCAACCTACCAACCCCTACGGTGCTGCTCCTTCTGCTCCTTCTGCTTCTGTTACCGCTCCTTCTGCCAGCCCTTATGCCCCTCGCGCCAATGCTTATGGTTCTACACCACCTGCTCCCCAGTATGGAGGCTACACCCCTGCCGCTGCTGCTCCTATTTACGGCGCTCCTCCGCAAAACTTCTCGGCCCCTCCTCGCAACACCCCTCCTCCGGCTGGCATTGCCCCTCCCTCTAGATCAAAGAACATGGTAGTGTGGAACGATGTGCCCATGGTTACCAAGGCTCCTGCCCGCAGGGCTACTCCCACCTCTAAGCCTGCACCCATAACCTCTCCTTTCCCTGGTGGCCCTTCTCCCACCGGCCCGCCTCCCTCCAGCCCTGGCGCTGGTCTTCTCGAACTTTCCTCGACTCCACCTCCTCCCCCTAAAGGCCCCCCCATGGGCCGTGTCACTTCGCCTCTGGCTGGTCCTCCTGGTGTTGGAGCCCAGCAAGGCCCTCCCAGATCTTCGTCAATTGCCGCTAATGCCTATGCGCCTCCTCCAGCTTCATCATCAAACCCTCTTTCTCCCCCAATGGCTGTTCCTCGTATGAACTCCCCTTACAATGCTCCTCCCACTGCGGCTCCTCCATCAAACCGCTATGCTCCTGCCCCAGCATCCACCGCGCAGGCTAACCAGCCTCCCCTAGCTGGTATGATGGCACCTCCTCCCCAGGTTGGTGCCCATCCCCCTCCTCCTGCAAACCCTTACGGCCCTAGCTCGGCTATTTCTCCTACTTCATACCCCCCCTCTGGTTACCAAGCCTCTGCGCCCCCCATGGCTGGCCCTCCCATGGCTGGCCCTCCCATGAGTGGTCCTCCTATGGGTGGCCCTCCTATGGGTGGCCCCCCTCGTGCTGGTCCCCCAATGGGTGGTCCTCCCCGTGCCGGACCTCCTATGAGCACTCCCCTGGTAGCTGCCCCTCAGGCTACTCCACCTTCTCAGGGCCCTCCCAGTACCGCCATGTCCCCTCCCCCTGCCGCCGGTGCCCCTCCTCAACCGATCGGAAAAACGTATTCTAGCGATCGCAGTAATATCCCCGCCAACGCGCAGCGCATGGTAGAGATATTCACTCGTGATATGAAACGAGTTGCAGCATCAGCGCCCGCTACGTACTCGGCTCAGGTCAAGGACTCTCAAAAGCGGATCAACATTCTGTTCGATTGCTTAAACAAGGGTGAGCTAGTCAAACCGGATACTATTGAGCAATTAGCTGCCCTCGCGGAGGCACTAGATGTCCGAGATTATGCAACGGCACAAAAGATTCAGGCCGATATTCAGACAAACAAACCAGATGAGTGCGGTAAATGGATCGTAAGTACTTTCGATTGCTTTGTATTTTCTTTTTTAGCATTGCTGTTACTAACATGCATGTGCCCATAGGTTGGTGTAAAGCGTCTTCTTAGCATGAGCAAGGCTACGCCTTAAGCAACTTGTAAAAAAAAGACCTAGTTCTCTTTGATGGGGTGATGCTATTTGAGAAGGCACTTTTATTACTAACATGGTGAAGATGCCGTAAGTAGCAAGGAGATGATAGGATGATTGAAACTGGCTAGTTGCTATTACTATGTAGTGTTATGGACTCTTTTTAACGAGCGTTGTGATGGCGTCGCGTATATACTCTTACGGTTTTCAATGTCAGTTTTTTTTCTTGTAATTTTTGTATCTTGGCATAAAGTACATGATAAGCGAGTGTCCCAAAATCTCGACCTTTGAGATAAGAATCGCCATAAAAACATGACAAATCATCTAATCAATTAAATCTAATCGCTATACTCTTCTTCGGATATCATAACAACTATCTGACATGTCCTTGCATTATGTCCTGTCTTTCCGCATCCTCCACAGCGCCTTTCCCTCCGTCGCCCCGACCCTCCTTGACGACCACTTTTCGACGATTCCCCCTCTACCTGCCCATCCACATTCATCTGGCCAATTGCTTCCCTTGCTTCCCCTACTCTCGTCATTCTTCCTTTCTGTAAGCGACTTCTTTTTGCCTTCTGGCGTCGACTTAGTAGGTCATTTGCTTGTCCAAGGTCATGGTTCTCCGCCTTCAATAAGGCATTTTCAAATATCATTGCCTTGGTTCCCTTGGAAAGAGACTTTAATGCCTCTAGAATCGACTCTGGTGGGCTGCTTTGATGTCTTCTAATCCGTCTATCAAGGTATTCAGATTGAGAATCAGCCTCAAGGATAGTCTTTGGCGTCGTAGAAACACAAGCAGCAGACGGCCCGGCCACCTCCTCGACCGGCGTTAGCGTCCCTAGCTGCACATCGAGCTTCGAAATAACGCTTTCCGGGTCAAGGGGAACAAGCCCGACCCTTCTAAAAGCTGACTTGATGTTCTTTTCCGTCATGGTGGTCTGGAATGCGGCGTAGAAGGCGGAAAAGAACCCGGTCTTGGAAACGTGGGTTATCGAGCATCGCATCAGATGCTCAATTTCTCCATCATACGCCTTCTTGAGTAGGCTAAAGTATCCGACATCGAGAGGCTGGAGTGGGTGAGACGAATGAGACGGCATACAAAGCATGACGATCTTGTTTTCCTGGCATTATCTCTCAAAATCGAGGGACTGGTGACTTTCGTGGACGTTAAGGATCAAAAGACGATGACGTCCAACTAATCGCGTCTTTGTGCACTGATCAAAGTGCTTTAGCCATTCAAGGCCTATCTGATCATTGGTCCGGCCGTTGGGAGATATTGTGATAGCCCAGTCATCTGGGAGGGTGCTATCTTGGTGCCAGTTGGCGAGATGATACTGGCCCGCACCGATGATGAACGGTGCGATCGCCCAGCCTCCCGCATTGATCGCCTGAATGACGGTAATCCATTCCCGGTTTCCAGGCTGGACTAATTTAGGCCTTTCATGCCTTTCTGTGCCTGTGATGACCATTCCTTCTCCGATAATGCCCATCATGAAGCCAAGCACATCGAAGTTAAAGAAATCAGCCAGGTCGATACCATACTTGGCGATTGTGTTCTCCACGAGCCGAAACCAATTGCGAATAATCGCTGGATATTCGCATTTAGCTCTCTAACCGTCGTATTTCAAAAAACGCATCTTGAGCTCTTGGTGTCACTTGACGAAGTTGGAAGCCCAGCGCTTGCCGACGGGTGGTGCGTCGCGGTCAGCGGGCAATCAGTTGGCCATTTCTTCAACACCACGCAGTCGCGGGGGAAATCCCCGCAAATCTAGATCGAGAATGAACTGAACTATGATCTGTTCCTCTATATCGGATAGATTGCGTGATTTGGGGACAGTATCGCGCTGAGACTGTATGCCTTTAAGGCGGCGACCTAGCTTCTCATGACATACTTCATACATCAATGCGGCGCGTCGGACGCGTAATTCAGTGTCATTTTGAAGGGCGCGAAGATAACGTAAAGTTGCTTGTTGGTGCGCTACTATACAACAACAAGCAAGTTCTAAGGCTATTATTCATTGGACAAATCTAGAATACAGTGCCATGGACGCATGTCGGGGCATTCTATTCTGCCTTTATATTTTTCATGAACTCATCATTATCTTCCATTTGCCGCCCAAAACTGTGGAGCCCGCTAATTGGCCAGCGATAAGATAAGAAACCTGGTAGCTGTCCGATTCAATTCAAAGGTTAACCTCAAGTCGTCACAAATCGAGCCAAGTACAGGAGGCTCTGTTGTCTAGGTCCCTTCTTTCATCGCCCAAACTTTCTTTTCCTCCATGTAAAAATTCTGTCCCATCAAATTATACTATCGCCATTCTCAAGGCCATTTCGTCTTACCAATATCAGTAGCGGGTCAACACCATTGCCACGAGACCCCCTCCCTCCATAGACACACAGATACAATGGATAACCCCGAAGCCGAAGCCCAAGCTGCCGCTGCCCGTGCAGCTGAACAAGCCCGGATCCGTAAAGAGCGCCGCGCAGCCAAGATACTTGCTGGCGGGTCATCTCGACTGAACAAGATCACAGGTCTTAGCGGCCGCAGTACGTATCAGTCCTAATTACAACCCCGCCATCACAGACCAAACGGTCCACCTAATGGTAGTGTGATCTTAAGCTAACTGTTTCCTCCTCTCCAGAAGCTGAAACTGAACCCCCGGCTCCCGCTGATACAGTCACGGTTGATGCAACCACATCCACTGTGCCACCTGCCCCCACCGCCGCTTCCTCTGCTGACGCCACTTCTGAAGACCCGGCTGAAGTTGACATCTCGAATCACTTCTACCAGCCCACCCGCACCACACGGCCGCCTGTCTCTACCTATGGTCCTTCCTCTGCCGCGGCCTTTGCAGCACAAGATGCCCCATCTACGCTAAGCGAAGCCCAGCTGCGAAACCTAATGCTCGGCATGGACCCCGCAAATGCTTCCGGCAGTAGGCCCAGTGCTCCTACAGCTAATAGCGCGCCGGCAGAGCTTGGTGAGGGTGATCCGTTTGCCATGTTGCAGCAGATGATGGGCGGTGCTAGTGCTAGTGCAGGAATAGGCGGGATGTTCCCTGGGGGTATTCAGCCAACAGAACCCACACCTACATCACGCAGTGCGGCTATATTCCGTGTGATGCACGTGCTCTTCGCACTATCGTTAGGTATCTTCATCGCACTCAAAACGCCGTTCACCGGGTCTCTCTCGCAACGACTCGATCCTTCGTTTGACTTCGCCGCGCTGTCTTCCGTATCTTCTCCCGATGCTACTGCTGATGACCATCACACCGCCTTTGCTGGCCGCTCGCCATCAGATCTGCTCTGGGTGTTTGCCACTGGGGAAGCTGTGCTACTCTCTGCGCGTTACTTTGTGGAAAAAAACTCGCCAAGTGCTGGTGTTCCTGGCATATTGGGCACTATTCTATCGTTCATCCCACCGCCCCTAGGAGGTTACATCAAGCTGGCGATGCGGTATGGGCAGTTTTGTATGGCGGTGCGGAACGACATCATGTTGAGCGTCTTTGTGCTAGGTGTCTGCGCATGGGTCAAGGCTTAAATGAAACGTCAGTGTTTGCTGTGTCGGTTTTTTTCTTAGCTGGTTTTAACTTGTTGTATTATGAAAATGATTATCCTGACGCTTGTTCCCTTTAGTACGACTAGTCAATTGAAGCAAAAGCATTCATCGTTTCATGTGTGAATGAGTAAATCCATGTTCATAGAAACGCTCAACTTCATTATTCCTTACGTCTTCTATGGCTCAAGCAAGGTAACACATATTCATCAGCACGCCATTATCTCTAGTATTTACTTTTAGTGGCTAAACAACGCTGAGCAAATCAAAGGATTCTTCAAATGTATGAGGCAAATTTTCAACAGGATATTTTGGCTAGTCTCGGAAACTCCGCATGGTCATAGAAGGAAAAAGAAAAAAGATAAAAAGCGGAAAATAATTGCAAGCATGAGAGGTAAACAGAGATCGAAAAAATAAATAGCAACATTGATAAGGCACTTTTTGCAAGCAGAGAAATATGTCAAATGACCAGAAGAACGTGAAGGTGGAGGGACAGATGAAAAAGAAAAATAACGAGAAAAATCAAGAATAGGCAGCAGGGAAAAAAACAAAGAAGATGTGACAGGTATATCAAAATCTTCATCTGTGCGTCATGGTCATGGCAGTGATAAGCCGGTTCATTTTAGAGAGAGAACCCGAGGGAAGAAGTATAGAGAAGTGGCCAGCCAGTAATGGTACAATTAGGCAGTGGCCTCCTCGGTGCGAGCCTTCTTGGCATCAAGAACATCGGCGGCATCAGCCGAGCGCTTACCAGGGCCGTTGACGACAGTGTCACGCTCAGCGTCCGTCATGTTGTCCAGAACGTGATCCAAAGAAGACATGGTCTTACCCTCCTTAAGACCCTTGTAGTAGGCGTGAATGATAGAGTCGACATCGTCCAAACCAATGGAGCGAATATCAGCCATCTTCTTGATCATGGCGGTGCACTCCTTGTAGTGGGAATCAGTCATTTCAATGTCCAGCTGGGCAGCACGGTCCTTGATAGAGTTCCAACCGGTTAGACGCGAGGCAACGTGGATGTAGCGGGTCAAACCAAAGTCGGCAGGGTTCAAGATCTCGTAAGTGCTGGGGTTGTTGAGGATGGCCTTGGCGTGGATACCGGCCTTGTGGGTGAAGGCGCAGAAACCAGTGATGGGGTTGTTGAAAGGAAGGTTGACCGAGACGGCATCAGCGACCAGCTCCTCGACCTCCTTGAGCTTCTTCAGGTTGTACTTGCTCTTGGTGTACTCGGGAGCGGCAACGACCATGCGGGCAAAGAGCGAGCCCAGAGGAGTAATGCCGTTGCGCTCACCAATGCCCAGAACAGAGGTGTCGACATGGGTAGCACCACCCTGTAGAGCAGTGTAGGCGTTGGCAACAGCGCAGCCAGTGTCATTGTGGAAATGAGTCTCAATGTCACAAGACACAACGCCACGTAGCGTGCGGACAAGGTCGTAGACTTCACGGGGACCGGCGCAGCCAACGGTATCAGCGATACCAACACGGTTCACACCAATCTGGTCAACAGTCGAGTAAATAGCCAGCAGATCAACCAGGTTGCTGCGGAAAGAGTCCTCACTAGAAAAGCGAATCTCAATTCCCTTGCTCTTAACGAAGTTGATGACCTCAATAGCGGTGTTCTTGATGTAGGTCATGTCCTTGCCATGGGAATGCTCCATTAGGTAGGAAGAAGTACCAATGACAACATCAACACCGTCAACGCCAGTCTCGACAGCAATTCTAGCGTCGTCCATGTTGCACTAAAGGTCAATGTAAGCGGACTGGGGTTTATCTCGGATTTTCGTTACGATGCGGCCGGCATTGCTACTTACACGAATGTGAGTCAGAATCTTGGCCTTGAGGCCGAGCTTGCAGATAGCCTCACAGTCTTGGCGAGACTGGGGAGAGGCGGCAGGGCTTGTCAGCTCAATGTAGTCAACACCCACCTCATCGAGGGCCTTGGCTATTAGAAGTAGTCTGTGTTAGTTGAAGTCCAAAGATAGTCATCCGGAAAGAAGGGTATGAAGTCATTATGTACCAATTTCAATCTTCTTAGCTATAGGGTAGATAACTGTTAGTAACCTAAACTTCCTCATATACAACATGTTAAACAGAAAAGTGCGCGAAGACTTACCAGTGTCAAAGTAGGCGTTAGCAAACTGCTCGCCCTCACGCAGAGTGGACTCGATCTGTTTCACTTGGTTAACGACTGATGAACGAAGAGCAGTTTCGGTTTGGCGGAAGATAAAAGTCGTAGCAGGATCATCTCTGACCATGAAGACAGGTATGAATGGGCGTAGAACATACAATCTTGTAGCGGTGGACGTTGCTCTAGAGGTCACAAGTTAGTAGACGGCCACAGATTAGCAACAAGGGCGGGGTTAGCTTGGGCTTACCAGGTAGTCGGGGATAGCTTCATAGGGGTTACGGGCGGGCTTGGGGTGAGGGTTCTCACGGGTCTGGACAGCCGTGTAGCCAGGGTGGCCTTCAGTGGGAGCGGAAGCCATTGTTAACAACTTTCTTTTGAAGATTATGGATGTATCGCAGTTGGTAATGATGATAGTGGGGAAGGGTAAGAGACAAGGGCGCAAGGGAAATAGCTGTCGTCTTAGTGTTTAAAACAGACAAAAGATGGACGAAATATCAGACAAGAGCCAAGAAAGCCGAGGAAAAAATGTTGCGCGGGACCAAGAAACTTATATGCAGGTGAAAAAAAATTGGCTTGGGAGGAATTCTAGGCATAGTAGTTTGTATGATGGTTTTTTTATGGGGAAGGGCAAGGAAGGGGCAAGCAGAAAAATCAAATAAAAAATATTGCCCAAAAACTTTTTTTTCTTCATTGGGGGTGTCGTCCTTCCTCACTGCCAAAGCCGGAACAGAACCGGAGCTGTGCCCCGTGCAACAGACACAAGCCCGCTTCGCCAATGGCAAATGCACGACGTAATGCAGGACCCGGAAAGCCAGAAAACAGACTAGGGGCGACGGCAACGCAGTCATAGGATAGGAATAGAAAACCAAACAATGTCATAACAGAAACTCCAGTAATAGCGAAAACCTACCATTGGTGCTGCTGCCAGCCTCGGGCGCCACAACGGCGGGAGTGTTGTCTTCTTCGACACCGCACATAATTTTTTTGAAAGCTTAGTGCTTTTGTGGTTTGGCGAGGGTTATGGAAGCGGGCGGTCGTCAAGACGGAGGAACAACAAAAAATCCGAGTCGTGATTGGACAGACAAGTCGGAGACGGGGTCTACAAAGCCAGAGAGCGAAACGTGTAAGCGGAAGTGTAACCAGACAAGACCAAAGAAGAACAAGCAAGCGCAAGGCGAGAAGCAATGGGCATTGAGCAGAGAAAAAAATGGATTCCCAATCAATTATGACTCGTGAGTCTTATTAATTGGTCATCGAAGCAATAGGGGATGACTGTTGACGAGAGACGGGGCGACGGCGGTGGATACTGACCCAAGTGTAAAAGTAGCACTGTTGTGAGGCTGTTTTAGTAAAGTTTTAGTAGTGATAGTTGAGCCGGAAATAAAGAGAGAGGGAGGGAGAGGATAAAGGGAAAAAGAAAAGAAAAAAGGAAAAAGGAAAAAAAAAAAAAGGTGATTGAGGAAGGGAAAAGAGAAGCCAATGACTCCTAAGGCACTAAAAAAATGTGAGTAACAAACAGGTACCTACGGAATTGGCAACTGTTTGTTCTTGCAGCGCAGTGAGAGCCAGGATGCATAGCGTAGACTTTCTTTTTGCTCCCTCCCTCTTTCTACCGCTCTTTCTTTTTTAGACCTGCACAATGCAATAGCAATAATGGTTAGCATGTACTCAAAGTAGAGTAACATGGGATGGGAGCCAGTCTACTGTGCGTTTACGTGTACCTCGTGCAGCTGTGACTCTTGCCTGGCTACGTGACTAAGAACTCTTCCTTCCAGGAACAAGGAAAGGGCAAACACTTGCAAGCGTGCGTCTGCAACAGCAAGGATTAGTTAACGGCAACTGCAAATTGACAATTCCGTCAGTGAACAACTGTACAACTCGGAAAAAGTCACAGTAACTGCAAGTGACTCTGAGCCGCAGAAAAACCTGCATTCTGTACAGTTGGTTAGTCAAGAATACTACTGCGCAGCTACACATCTTGGCCTTCATACTCTCATCACACCCGCACCTCTCAATTTCATCGACGTTTTGGTGCATTGCTCTTAGGGCTATGTCCATTTTTTTCCTCTCTACATACCGCGGGGTATTTTTATTTTTCCTCTTTTCCCCGTCATGTCTCGGCCTCTCACCGATTCCTTCCTCATCTCCACGCACATAATACGGTGAGGAAGGAATCATAGCTGCGGTCCAGGATGGGTAATAGATCAATTCCCTCGGATTATATGCGGCTAATCACAATCAGTGACTGGCTAATGGCTTCAGGTACTGTATTCAGTAGAAGGACTAAGTTTGGTGGTTGTTTGCGAAAAGGAAGGAAGTAATTAGATCGGGCAACAGGTACTGATGCCCTAACCCTACTGCCGGCGCCCCAGATGGAAAGACCTGATATCTTGATATCTTCATTGGTAGTTACCAAGGGAAAGGAAAGACCGGTTACAACAATAACTAGAATCAAACAAAAGCTTTGTAAGAACTTTGCACAATACACAACATCTTCACATTTTCATCCACTTTGCTTACACGCTTTCCTCCTGTTTTCAGCCGTTGTTTTCCTGCCACTCCACATCAGAGAGCTTGCCTGCTAACTACATGCGTCGGTTCAATATAGGAGCAATAGGATAAAGTAGCCGAAGCCTGAAGAATAACCACGCACGCACTACAAGTGAGCTGCCACTGAAGTTATAGCGCCTTTGCGTTGGAAAAGACCTGCAGTCACAGCCACCCCAAACAGCACACGTACTAAGCCATTTAGCCATCCAACGCAAACATGGATGTGCTTGCTGCCAACAAGACCTTCCAATCTCGCTGTCCTTGCTTCTATTCCCTGCCGACCGGCTTACTACGCGCTATATTGTCTCTGCTCTACGTCTGCAGAGTGCTCCTTTCCCCCTGCCTTTACATTCTCAACTTTTTGAATTTCTTCATCATCTTCAGCCTTTCTGTGCTTCCACATCATCACCACGTTACCATGCCTTTTGGACTCAACCTCTTTGGCGGTGTGTCGTTTAAGCCGGCCTTCGACATTCCTTCGCTCAAGGGCAAGGTTGTGCTTGTGACTGGAGGTAATGTTGGCCTCGGCAAGCAGACTATCCTAGAGCTGGCCGCACATGAGCCTGCGTCTATCTGGCTGGGTGCCCGCGACTCCGCCAAGGCTGAAACGGCCATTGCTGAAATCAAGACAGCTATCCCCACTGCCAACGTGCGGCACTTGAAGATTGATCTTGCCTCGCTTGATAGCGTGCGTGCCGCTGCTACGGAGTTCTCTGCCGCTGAAAGTCGTCTGGACATCCTCATTCTCAACGCCGGTATTATGGCGACGCCTGCAGGACTGACCAAAGACGGCTACGAATCTCAGTTTGGCACTAACCACATGGGCCATGCCCTGCTAACCAAGCTGCTGCTCCCGACTCTTACCAAGACTGCTGCTGAACCCAATGCTGATGTGCGCGTTGTTAGTTTGTCGTCGGCTGGACATGCTCTGTCATACTACGGCATCGATTTTGACAGCCTTAAGAGCCCGGGCGACTCTATGGGAGCGTATCCGCGCTATGGCCAGAGCAAGCTTGCCAACATTCTTTTTGCCCGCCAGCTAGCTGTAGTCCATCCGCAGATTAAGTCGGTCTCGGTACATCCGGGTATTGTGCGCACCAATCTGATGAATGGTACTACCGGCACGTTTTGGCTGCTCCACCAGGTCAGCAGCTTGGCCAACAACCTGTTCACACCCGTCGACAAGGGTGCACTGAACCAGCTGTGGGCTGCCACATCCAAGGATGTCGTTAATGGAGAGTACTACACGCCAGTTGGTGTACTGGGCGGCGGAAATAGCTATGCCAATGACTTGGAGTTGGCTAAAAAGCTGTGGGACTGGACCGAGAAGGAGCTTGACGCATATCTAGTCAAAGTGGAGGAGTAAGAGCAATGACAACAGGCTGAAGAGCAAGGAAGGGGGAGAGCATGTCTTTTTTTGTTTTACAGGTTGATTGATCCATAGTCTTCGATAATTGTTAATGTGCTGTTAGCAGCTTTGAATTAGGTTGTCCATACATGCGGCCAAAGATGCCGGTGTGTAATTTAGCAATGTAACCTGCTGTATTGGTGTGGGTGATGAATGCACAGCATGAGGCCATGCAACAACGTGTATTGATTGGTGGGTGTGTATTTACATGTAAGTGAGTATGCATTTTCTATTAGGTGTGGCCAAGAGCAGCAGAGCAACAACAAGTGACATAGTTGTCCGCATATCTCTATTTACAGTACTTTTCTCGCCTGCTTGTCCTATCCCATGCTATCGAGTACCATCTCTGAGCTGTGCTTGCTAAAGCCCCCTCCCCCTCTATGCACCCCCTGCAAGAGCCTGGTGCTTTGTTGTTGTCTCCTTTCTCTCGTCTTGAACTCCTGATTTGACATATCTTCTTTGCTCTCCTTGCAACAACACAGCAATAATGTGTCAAAAACCCGATGACATAAAGCCCAAGCTTGAATTCTAGGTGTAGAGGAATGCCTAGGAATAAGCATTGCTTAATCCTTTCACCTTCTACCCTTCCCGCTTTATTCCTCTTCTTTGGGGATTCTGGAGAGCAGAGCCTGTTGTTTTTTCCCGTCCTTTCCGTCTCCAATGTGCAAGGCCGGTTGGGATAAAATACACGTTCCCCTTGCCGGGGTACAATGACAAGCTATCCAGGAAGCGAGGATGAGAGAAGAGACAAGAAAAGAAGCTTGAGAAGAGGGAGAAGGGGAGGTCTAAGTTGTTGCCTGCTTGTTCGTATATTTGTATGGGCGCATGAGTCCTTGGTCTATGTGAAAATGCGCAGACTCAAGACTCAGGGGAGGGGGGGCTTCCAGGGAATTCATCAAGTCAGAGCAAAAGGTCAGGGAAACGAGAGGAAATGAAGGTGTAGCGAGAAGCTGACGAAAGGTAGAAAAAGGGTGAGACTTGTCTTATCTAGGTTGATTTCTCGTTCTTCTTCGTTCTTGTGTCTTCCTCGACACATTGCAGGAACCCTCCCATCAAGAACTCACTGTCGACTTCTTGACATTGCTTGGCTCGGTTCCTTTCCATAGACCGGCTTGTGACAAGCTCCTTTCGCCAGACTATAAGCTAACTTTCGGCTGTAGTTGTGAATCCTTTGTACCTTCTCTTTGTTCTTGATATCAGTTCCTAAAAAAGGTGCGCATATCACCTATTTTGGCCATCATAGCGTCTACGTTAGCATACTGCCCTTGGCTCTTGTGTGTTTATTTAGAGGCAGACTGCTTGCCAATGATGTTCCAATCCAAAAATGTCCCGCCGGATCTACTGGAGCTTCTCCCACCGGAGATCCTCTTGGCTATTTTGGTGCTATTAGGCCACCGAGAACGCCGTGCCCTTGTGTATGCATCCCCGCTGGCACACGCTGTGTACTTGGCCAACCGTCGCTTTTTGCTCCAAGACTACCTGGAGTCATACTTTGGAAGTGTCATGGCTGATGTGTATGTTGTGTATCAGCTTCAGATGCTCCAGCCATGCCGTTCTGGATATGAGGGCGCTGCCTCGAGCCAGTATCGGATGGCTGCTGTGCATGATATCATGAATAGCTATGCTGATAACTTGGCTCTGCGAGATCGCCATTCAGGATGCTGGTACCAGCAGCGCCAGGGCTGCTACTCGGCCGCATACCCACGCTTGTCAGTAGCAGAGAGTACCGGGATGCTGTCATTCTTTCGGAGCTTTGTACTGCCTGTACGTTCGAGGTGTATTGAGTGGGCTATAGCACGCATGCCGCGGCGTGTGCGTAAGCCATGTATCATGGATGGTCGAAACGGCCTATCTTCAACTGAGGCTATGCGGACAACACGTGCTGTTTATCGATTCCAAATCCTGAGTCTGCTGGCCGGCCGGGAACCATATGATATTGCGTGTCGTGAGCTGGTGGCTTTCTTTCTTGATGCTATTGAGCCGTGGGAGATTGCAGAGTTAGTGACGGTGTATTCGTTTGCGTCGGTGATATACCGGGATGTCCTCAGTGTGTTTAAGAGGGAGCTAGCCCACAGGCTGCCTGGACTGCAAATAACAGGTACGGAGGGGCAACAGGCCGTTTGTGAGCGTCTAGTGCTATGCGGGCTGGTTCCTCTGCACACCGTTTTACTGGATACCAAAGATCACAGTCAATTAGTGCCTCTGCTGGCTGCTGGGAGTGGTTGGGGTTGGGGAATTTCTTCTAGTGCCCCTGTATGGGGCAGCAGTTGGGGAATGGGCCTCTTTCGAGATCGATTTCCTGAGAGCTTGCGCACTTTAGCGCGCCCAAAGCAAGCAATATGCCGTGAGGAGATGAATGCGCGGCGTTGCGCATTCCCGTTCCGTGGAGATGGCAAGTCTAATGCAGCGCCGCTGGCATGGACGGCTTTGTGGGGTGACACGTACAGCAATGTCTCGGCTTGGAGAGTGCCGCTTATGCTTAAGATTTGGGGCTGGGCATTTTGGGATGCTCATACGCTGGAGGCTACGGGCTTGTTGCTAGCAATGAGGGACGAGTGGCAGCGGCGATGGGGGAGCGTGGATCCACGGGATGTTGTGTAGCGAGTTCAGCAATTGGGTGAATGTGTAGTCCAACGCTAGGTCTGGTGTTGCTCATGTTTGCTAAGCTGGCATGAAGCTGATGTGATCAGCCATGACTCATCTTCCACCGGCTGGTATATCTGGAAGGGTGCAAGGTATTCGCTGGCGGATGCCCAAGGCTTGCCTTTGCCCGCCCTGCCTGCCGGTGGTGCTCTGTATATATTTGGGCTAACTGAATTTTTGCTTGTGTTTTGTTTTCTCAGCTTACATTTGGCTCTACTATGTCTAGTCGGTGTTTCTTTTTTTTTTGTTCTGCTTCTATCTTTCATCATTTTTGGCATTCTCGTGATGCACATGTTTGTTTTCGATAGTCACTGTTTAGACTACCTTCTTTGTATTCCGTACTCTGCTCATAATACACATCATCTTGTGGGCCTTTACGCTTCTAATACCTTTGCTAGCACACGGCCTAGCATCCCCCGAACGCGGCCCTTGTTCTCGGCCACACATGTGAGAATCACTGCTGTACTGGCGGCAAAAACGGCCGTTTCCTTCCACTGAATGCCGCCGGGGAAGGATCGTGGCAGTACTGTTCCGAGTGCTCTCGGAGCAACGAAAAGAGCAAGGTCTTTCCGTTTTGACGGGCTTTCGAGAAGAATGCTCCAGCCACAAAGCCCGCAGCCAGCGGCCATACACAAGCCTCCATCGATCCTGGTGCAGGTCTGGTTATCTCGACCTAGAACACGAGGCCCAATGCGTGTCCGAGTCAGACACACACCATAGTAATAAAGGGCAGTGAATGCGGCAACTACAGCGCTTGATCGCCCGGCCGATAGCATTGCTTTTTTCGCTGCCTGGGCTGTAGTATGATGCGATATCTGTGGCTTGATAAGTCTCAGCACTAATATAAGCGGTGCATATGAAACCATCATCCAAGACCACGTCTTCGCAAAGCGGTACATGGCGTGTAATTCACATGAGCTGCCGCCCCGGCCCATGTGAACCATGGTGCATGGGAATGGAACTGTGAGCACAGGGTCGCCCCACTCAGTTGGCCATTTGTACTCTGTGCACATTTCCTGGAGCAGCGGCGCTTGCCCAGTCTCCTCGCCATAGATGAGCCATCCAAAATGACAGCGACGAAGCGCCTCAACCAGTCGTGTGTCAATTGCTGCAGCAGTGGTAATCCAACGATTGTATGCTGATGGCAGACGGTCAGGGGCATAAATCCAGGCCCACATGATGGCAGCCGAGGAGACGGCGAAAACGGCTGGATCAGCGAGCCTAGATATGAAGGCCTCAGTCTGGTCTAGAAGTTAGAATGACTACTGGTTGTGTTTGCTGGAGATATAGGACTGACTAACCTTGGTCCATTTCCCAAGAGCCTCTCTCCGCGCCTTGTGACGGGCCCATAGTTCACCGACAATGACGTCTATAGCTCTGGTAGCTACGAAGAGGGTCATGTTGAGAGTCTGGGTGGCCTGTGAAGGGGGAGGGGTGGCTTCATTGGTGGTGTTTTTACCAGGAGTTGGCTTTTTAGACCGTAGAAGCTGAAGGCCTGCATATGCTGAGATGAAAGTGGCCAGCCATTTAGAGACTCTGGGCTGTAGTCTTAGTATCTTTTTTATTTTTTGTTTCTCTATCTTTTTTCTCTTGAACGTAGGAAACTGGTGTACCTTACCTCGAGATGGCTAGCTTGGATAGACCCCCGGCAAGCTTCTTCAAAGCAGCACTCAGCGGAGCCTATAGACGGTCATAAGCAAACCTCTATGTAAGCCTGTGATTTTCATAAGGGTGAGATGAAATGTGGGTAGTACGAACCTCAAGTAATGAACTGCCGCCAACAACAATAGCACAAAAGACAGGAAAGTCGCGGAAGCACAAGCCGCCCATGGCAGCCCGTTTAATTGAGTCTATTAGCGACTGGAGGTCTATGGTAGGCTCCTGCTTCCCATTCTTGCTGTCTTTTCTACATCTGCGTACGCGCATCACAGTTTTGAAGATGAGATTGAAGATCTGCGGGCCGACCGTAGAAACATAGCCAAGCAGGAAAGCACGTAGGAGCGGACGGAGACGTGGTGGAACGGCCGAGAGGGCAATTGTGCGGGAAACAAGAGACTTTGTGGCTGTGGAGATGGCAGAATGGTGCGGGAAGGCGAGAGAAGTAGAAGAGAAAGGGAGCGGGAGGAGGAGGGCCGGAGAGGCAGATGAAGTGATAGATGAGGACGAGGAGGGAGACATGGCTCAGCAAGTGCGGAAGATGCCGAAAAAGTCTCGTAGCAAGAGGGAAAGAGCAAACAGAGTTGATGGGGCCGTCGCAGAGCGTGAACGTGACGTGAGGCTAAATCAGGTCATCCAAGTTTTAGGATGCTGTGAGAGAGAGAGAGAGAGAGAATTAGGGGGTCAAATCAAGAACGCCCAAGATTCAGAGGTTTCACGAAGATGAGGAATCGCGTTGGGAAAGAAGGAGCGCCTATACAACGCTCTTTCCCGTTCGGCGCGGCTTGTGAAAATATGGGGAAGGCGCCAAATAGCCGTGGCAAGTGAAAGACGGCAGTTGTCTTTTAGAAGAAGCACCTTGGTCTGTTCCGTGGTTTTGTTTTCTTATTTCTTATTTCTTGGTTGTTTTTCATTTTTCGTTTTCGCGTGGATCAGATACATGCTGAGCTTGTTTTTATTATTTGGGTGGTGGTGCGCTTGTTTTGTTTACAATAAATATCCTTGTTCCTTCTCTTTGGCTCTTGTCTGCCAGTACTGAACCGAGGCAGAGTGGGACTGAGAGATAGGGCCCGTCAAGCCACTATGTGACGCAATACGCAAGCTGCAGAAAACGGCGGATAGTAGAGAACAAATAACAGAAGAGGGACAGCCCGTGGGAGAAGAGCCTTTTCTAAGCAGTTGCCTTGAGAGCTTGGATGAAATGGAATCATGTGACACGAGGCCCAGAGCTAGCCATGCAAAGTGAGTGTTGCTAAGGTGGGGCTTCTGTATGCAGCAAACCAACACGGCGATGCAGGGAGATGAAAATCTGGAGACAAAGGAGGCGAAGGAAGTGGGCAAAAAAAGACGAACGGACGTGTATGCAAAGAAGAGAGTGAGCGCAAAAAAAGGACGTGGTCCAAGCTGAGAGCTGTGATTTTTTTTGGCATGTGATCCAACATGGACACGCGCTAGATTTCGGAAGAGTAGGGCAGATGTAATAATATTGGATAGGAGACAGGAAGGAGCACAAAGCAAGTAAGTGTCTTCTAGCTTTGAGATCCCCAAAAGACAAAGGCGTGCCTAGGAGGCCAGAGCACAATCTACCAAGACTTTTTGAACGGTGTAAAAAACGAAGGTAAGAACGGTCGACCGAAAGCTTAGGCAGTTTCCCAAGCTCCCAAGCCTTCGTCAGATTCTAAGTTTGACGCAAGGCAACTTCCAGAAAAAAGAAAATCTCCACCAAACTGACCAAGAGCTCAACTCCGCTGCCGCTGCCGGCCATCTTTCGTGGCTTTAAGTTAGCATATTGGGCTTTTTTTTTTTATTCTTTCCTTTCGCTGCACTCCTCTCCTTCCCTCCCTTGGAATGAATGGCTGTTGCTGCATTTGGAGGACCTGAGCTTTGAAAGTCTTTTTGTGTGCTTGTCCAATTTGATGAGATTTTTCGTTTTCATCTCTTCATCCTTCTCTTTCTTTGCTATTTGCTCTTTGCTCTTTCTCTTTCCGCTCTCCTTCTCTTGCCTCTTTTCTCTCTTCAACCCAGCTCTTTTCACCCAAGCGAAACCGTTGCTTCTAGAGGGAAATCGCAACTACCACATGTCAAATCTATTTCTCCGAAAATCACCCTTGTTCCTGCTAATTGCTGTTTTTCTCTCTCCATTCTTCTTCTCATCGCATTTCTCTATCTCTAGCTGCTGCGACAAATGCCAGAAACAAATTGTTTTATTAGCCTTTAGTTTTTGCTGGCTTGATGAACCCCAAGAGCCAAATCTTATCAGATTCGTCGAAAACGCTCTTGTCATTCATGGGTGCTTCATTTTCCATTAGTTATCGTGGCTAATTATAATTCTTAATCGCCCTCTCAACTACCAACCGGATCGACTCAACGTCCTACCAAAATAAAAGCGCTGCATCTCGAAATCATTCCTTGGCCATCATAAGAACGAGCCTGTTCTTTTCTCACTGTATTCTTCTGGCGCTACTCTCCGTCCCTTTTCTGAGGCTATATTTCAGTCCTCCGCTAAGCCTAAAGTAGCCCGCCATCTCCGTCCTGCAGCTTGTGCAATCGTCCTTCTTCGTCACTCGCCCGTAAACCGCCAAGCTGGCGCAATCAAACTCTTCTAATATGCCGCCGGCCGTGGCGGCGCAGTTGCTTTCGGCCATATCTATGACCGGCGCACAAATGTCGCCACAACAAGCGCAGCAGCTCAAGTATCAGCAACAGCAGCATCAAAATAGCCACCATCATCAATCCCACTCACAGTCTTCCCGCCACCATGACGATTTGGCGCAATACAGCCAAGCACAAAACGGGAACCACGCTCGGCGAGATACGGAGCTGCCCTTTGGATGTAAGTGCTGGCCACTGCAGTGTGGACATCTCTTTTCTTTCTTCCCTCCCCGCTAACACCGTTGCCTTTTCTTCCCCACAGATAATTATGACCTCGGCCACGACGAAGACATTCTCAACGAACCCCCGCCAGCTCCCGATGGCGACATGTCCCTCCTGACGGACGAAGACGCTAAGCTGCTTTCAAGCTTCTTCGAGACTATCGAAACTGATACATTCAGTTCGTCTTGGGGAGAAGGCCTTGCTATACCCAGTGACTGGCAGCAGTTTGACGATCCAGCCGCTGCCCTCGATAGCCAGTCCATACTTGGCAGCTTCCAGCAGCAGCAGCAGTACGGCATGTCGTTTGGCGCTACAGACTCTTCATCATCCAACAACATGCCATACTCTGATACTCTGTCAAAGCAGGACCATCACCAAAACTCAGCCTCCCAATCGCAATCCCACATGTTCTATCCCGCGACCACCACACACAACGGGCTCGAGGTGCCGCGAGAAATCTATGAAGCCGCTGCTACCCTAGTTCAAGACACCGGGAGCATGCAACAACCCCATTCACGCCGGAGTTACCACTATTCTCGCACTAGCAACACCTCCCAAGACTCTGCCTACCCGCCTTCCCCTTCACAACCACCACAGCACCATCTTCATTCACAAAGCATTTCTGGCCCCTCGTACAGCCAGGCCGCTGCTGCCACAGCCGCCGGTATGGCTCAACGTGCATCGATTAGTCGACGTAGCCTACCTATGAGCTTTGAGTGGGGCACCGACTCCAGTTTCAACAACACTAGTGGCTATATCCCTGCGTCCGATCGCGATGCCTCAACCATGCTCGAGGAGCAGCAGCAAGCTGCTACAATCGATCGCTGGTTCACCGTTAGCCAAAGTGGTGCTACGACAGCTGCGCCCACACGCGCACAAACCCCACAACCTGCATCTCAACAGCAACAGCAACAACAACAACAACAACAACAACAACAACAACAACAACAACAACAACAACAACAACAACAACAACAACCCGCTTCTTTTGGCGTTGAGTGCCAGTCGCCCAAGCGCGCTATCGCCACTACCGCAACCGGCGAGGATACCGAGTCTGACTCAGAAGCTATCCAACCGCCAGCAACCAAGCGTCGCAAAAGCATGCACACACGTGACGACGCCACTCCAAATACTCTCACCAGCTCGGCGACAGTCAGTGAAAAGCCCACCAAGACACGAGCCAAAAACGAGTCCAGTTCGGGGCCTGCCCGCAGCTCTAAATCTGGCTCAACACCTACCGACAGTGCTCCCGTCCCTGGCTCTGGCCCTGGGGCTCCTTTGTCTAGCACAACAAAGCCGCGTAAACAACGAACCTCTACCAGCACACCAGCAACCAATAGCAACACCACAGGTGGTCCGCAATCCTCCAAGCCCCCACGCAAGAACTTGACAGACCAGCAGAAACGCGAAAATCATATATTTAGCGAACAACGCCGTCGCACGGCCATAAAAGTCGGCTTTGAAGAACTAACCGAAATGGTCCCCGGCATCAAGGGTGGCGGCTTCAGCAAAAGCGCCGTGTTGAATATTTCATGCAGCTGGCTGCAAGATCTTCTTGACGGCAACAAGCGTCTGGAAGAGCAGTTGCGCCTTGCTTCCTCTGGTTCCGGGATAGATCTAGCTAAGGCCGAGACTGAAAGTTAAGGTGGTCACCCCGATCTAACTGAAGAGCTTTGCCTCTCAACAAGGCAATGAGAAAATGACATATGAAAACCTTGAAAACGAGGATCTCTTCTTGTACAATCTACTCGAATATCAGCAACTAAAAGAAATACAACTATGCACTGCAATTTTGCCGCAGACCCAGTTATTGAAACATTTCAAGAGAAAAAGCCCTCATGTCTAGCCTATAGTCTTTCATCCTCTGATTCCTCCATGTTATTGCTCTAGCATGTACAGCTGAGAGCCGACATATTCCGACCCTAGTCCTATCCACTGATCGTCCTCCGCTTCTCCGTATCCCCCTCATCCTTATAGCCGAAAGCGTGAACATGCGCAAGTATTGAATTTTACAATTTATTTCATTATTCATGTTTATCTTCTAATTTATCAACTACTGCGTCAAACAGCCCTTTTTACCGGCCTCTAGCAGTAGGCTCCAATAGCCATCAATTATAGACTTAGTTGGAGCCGTCAACCTTGGCAACGTAGGCCAGGAGGTCCAGGACACGGCGGGAGTAACCCCACTCGTTGTCGTACCAAGAGACCAGCTTGACGAAGTTGTCGTTCAGAGAGATACCAGCCTTGGCATCGAAGATAGAGGAGTTGTTGTTGCCGTTCATGTCAGAGGAGACAATATCGTCCTCGGTGTAGCCCAGAACACCTGAAAAAAAAGAAAAAAAAAACAATGTTAGTAAAAGGAACAATGAAGAAAAAAAAGCGGGAGGAAGCTTACCCTTAAGGGGACCCTCGGAGGCGGCCTTGACGCAGGCCTTGATCTGGTCGTAGGAAGCGCCCTTCTCCAGGCGAACAGTCAGGTCGACAACGGAGACGTTGGCGGTGGGGACACGCATGGACATGCCGGTCAGCTTGCCGTTCAGGGCAGGGATGACCTTGCCGACGGCCTTGGCGGCACCGGTGCTGCTAGGAATGATGTTCTGAGCAGCGGTACGGCCACCACGCCAGTCCTTGGCGGAGGGACCGTCAACGGTCTTCTGGGTGGCGGTGTAGGAGTGGACAGTGGTCATGAGACCCTCGACAATGCCGAAGTTGTCGTTGATGACCTTGGCCAGGGGAGCCAGGCAGTTGGTGGTGCACGAGGCGTTGGAGATAACGGCGGAGGAACCGTCGTAGGTGGTCTCGTTAACACCCATGACGTACATGGGGGCATCGGCGGAGGGGGCCGAGATGACGACGCGCTTGGCGCCACCCTTCAGGTGAGCAGAGGCCTTGTCGACGGTGGTGAAGACACCAGTGGACTCAACGATGTACTCGGCACCGGTCGAGGCCCACTTGATGTTGGCGGGATCACGCTCCTGGTAGAAGACAACCTTCTTGCCGTTGACGACCAGACCGTCGGAGACAGCCTCAATAGTGCCGTTGAAGACGCCGTGGGTGGAGTCGTACTTCAGCATGTAAGCCTAATAACAAGGAAGAGACAATAGGCATTAGTGGTTGTCATTTAACACATGGTAAAAGCGGGGCTGTGCGGGGGAGAGATTGTGACTTCGGCTAAAATAACCCTCCAGGGAACAAAAGCAGCTTCGGCAAAGGAAGAAAGGAAGATAGACAGGGCATCACGAAGGGTGTCGCAGCAGAACGGCGTGGGTGAGTCGAGCAATTGGATCAATAGCAGCGACAGAGAGAGACTTACAGCATAGGTGGGGTCAATGAAGGGGTCGTTGACGGCGACGACGTCGACATCGGAGTGGCCAACCGAGTTGCGGAAGACGATACGGCCAATGCGGCCGAAACCGTTGATACCAACCTTGACAGTCATGTTTATGGATTGATTTAGGGTGTTAAGAAAAAAAGGGGAGTGAGAGGAAGTTGTGATGATGAAAAGAAGAAGAGAAAGAAGGGGAGGAAAAAAATAAAGAAGGAGGGAAGAGCTTGGTTTTAAGAACAAATGGGGGAAGTTGAGCCAACCACCGTTCACCACACACGCCCCAAGCAAGCTTCGCTTTTTCCCTCCTTCCTTATCTGTCTTTCTTATTCTCTCAGGTTCTAAATCCAAAGCTTAGCCTAGCTCGGCCAAAGGCTAAGCCCTTTTTTTTTCCCTCTTTCCTTTTCTCGCTGTCTCATTCCTTCCCCTTTGGTCTTCGCTGTACCTTCACTCTGTCTTTGCTTTGCTCTAGGGGCGGGTCCGTCTTGCCCAGGCAACACAGGGACAAAAGCACCTCATGTTCCTTAGTACAAGCATTGGAAGGAGACCAAGAGCATGAGAGGGCATTTGTCAAGGCAAGGCGGGGTAGTTTGACAAAGCGGTATCGAATGAGGCGTCTCAGAGTGGTGCTGAGCGGCAAATGTGGGGTGATGTGAAGCAAAAAGTGTGTGTACACGTTATTTTTGGGGGAACGGGCTTATGGCTACCACAGAGCCGGCAACGCAGCTCTTGTTAGTAGCTTGTGCCGTGCTACGTGGTGGCGTGGTTATATGGTTATCGTGGCTAGAAGGTCATAGGCTTATGCTGGCTGTTGCTTCATCCTCATTTCCTTTCCGCAACTACCCATCGGCGATAACGAGGCTCTTTCTCTCATCGTCGATTGACCCAAACCTGCACATATGGCATTTCGGTTGGTCAAAAAAGAAGTAAGAGCCCCTGCGGCAGAAAGCCGAAGCGACAGAGGAAGGAAGGGAATAAAAGCAAGGAAATAAGCAAAATAGGAACAAGGAAGGGGAAAAAAGAGGCATGCATGATCATACAAATCCCCCGTTGCTGTCTCTCTCTCTCTCTCTCTCTCTCTCTCTCTCTCTCTCTCTCGCCTTCTACTATCCTGTTGCTGTGGTCGTTACTGCGATCAATGCTTCTTGTTGTCGTTGCCAAACCGGCGTGTGTTCGGCAATCAAATGGCGTGTTTGCCAGTTATGTTGTTTACATGCGATGAATTGGCGAAAAAACCACCGCCCGGTCCGTTCCTGCGTATCCCGAGCTTAAATGGGCCAATCATGGTACGAGCAGCCAGCCAGGTTTGTTCCCCAAAACCCAGCCCAGCCGACGTTCTCGTTCCATGCTCGCCCTTCCTGATACACGCCCAGCTATTGCCCCTTCTCTACACTACCATCAGCTTGCTGATAGCAAAGTTTCATGCACATCACTTATTTGTCAATGGCCATTCCGAGGTACCCTTTTGGCCCTTTTTCCTTCTCCTTTCCACCTCAAAGCTTTTCTCTTCCTCACGTTCTCCGGCGTCGGGGCCCCACATTTGCCTTTATGTTTGGCTTGGGTTCTTGACTAGCGAAGAAACTTTTTTCCCTCTTGTTCCCATTTTTTTGCAGCTATAGAAGGAAGGAAGGATGAGCAAAGAAGGAAAGAGGCAGTCCCATTTCATCATAGAAGCAACAGGGTACCAGTAGTACATGGTACATGTGCGGTATCTTGTGAGACGCCGAGCCTCAAAACCTTGATCTTGATTCATCCTTTGCTCGCATCAGAAGATCAAGAAGAAAAAAGGAAAAGAGAAAGAAAAAGAGAAAGAGAAAAAAGCAATTCCTGACGACGAGATAAGCTGTGGAAAATACAAGTGGAAAAGAAGAGGAACAAAGCAATTAAGCCCCGACGTTGGAAATACAGTGATGTGCATGTAGCAGAGCGTAGCAAACAACACAAACAACCCCATGGCAAACGCCTCTGCACTATGAAACCCGTCACTCGGCCCCGCCAGCCAATCCAGAGCCTCGCAGGCTGCACACGTCGGCCGGGTTTTGTGTTGTCTCAACCATGTTATAACCACGCAATCCAATGCATCTAGACAAACATGCGACTTTTTCGCAGTCCCTTCTCTTCCTCTGTTGCATGCTTTGCTGCAGAAGAACCACATGCTGCTATGCTATAGCATGCGCTCTGCTAAGATGATACGCACATATTTATGTACAGAAATACAGGTACACACATCATTACGGGTGCAAGTACCATGCCTTTGTTCTTGGCCCTGTTCTCCTGCAGCTCCCTCAGCGCATTGAAGCTTCTTCCTTGGCTATGGGGCTGCAGTCTTATGCTTTGAAGGAAAGGATAACAGGCCAAAAGCAGTCCCATCTCACTCCATGGCACCCTACCTGCATCACCCCGAACATCAGACCAGCCCCACCACAGGTCAGAAGAGACAATAATTAATCAGCCCGCAGAATGCATTTATCAATGCAACGACTCTGGCTCTGGCTCTCATGCGACAAGACCAGCCACAAAACCAAGGAGCATTATTTCCTATCGGCGTCCTAGCACACTCACAGCAGCTTCGACTTCTGTAATGATCTTCTTTCTGTCTCCATGCAAACATCGCCGCAATCGCCGGCTTCACTACGGTCTGATGAAAAGCCTTCCCTTGCCAATCTCGCATGAGGCTCCTCTTCCTCCCCAAAGCCACCTAGGTGGATACCCAGCCGGCTGCGGCTCAACTTCGGATCTTCTGTCCATTGCAAGATTGAGCAACTTATCTTTGGCCGACAAGCAAAGAAGGAAAGAGGAGAACAGGTCTGCGGGATAAGAAAACAAAAAGGCGCTTGCACTTGCTCTTTTTTTTTGTGGGGCACATGCTCTTTTTGTTTGAGTGGTTGATTACCAACAGCCTGCTTCTCCTCCTCTATCCTCCCACCTTGTGAGGAATGAAAAACCGGCGCTTAATATAGCATGAAAGCACAAAAAGGAAAGAGCGACTCGCCTACAAGTGCTTCATGAAACACAGTCCACGAGCAAAGCCTCGCCTTGGCTTACTCGATTCATATAACAGTCCAGGCCCCGTCTTCCACGCCCTCATTCCTTCTTTTCTGTCCTACAAACTACCTGCTCTCCGCTCATCTTTTCTTGCTTTTTTTTTCGTTGTCGAAATCTTCCATCCCACGTTCCTGAGCTCGGCCCTCAGCAAAGGCAAGAGCAAGAAGCCCCGATTTTCTCTCTTCATCTGTTGGTCCGTTGCCCCAGTCTGTATTGCACTGAAGGGCCGAATGACGATCAGATCATAAAAGGAAGAAAAAAACTTGACAGCCAAAAACGTTACAGCCGTCGGAGAAATACACCGACCCTAATGTTTTGTCTGTTGTGTCCATCCCAAATTCGGGATCAAGTAAACATGTCATGTTGATAGTAACGGCACTGACTTGAGCTTTTTTGAAAGTGACCGTGACGTCATGCCGTGGGGTTAGGGTTCTCAACATGTGGGTGTCACACGGCGATCTGAACATGAAAGCGATTAACATCAACAGACATTACAATAAATATGCGAACTATTTCATCCGTGTCTACCTCCTCCCACCCAAATAGCATTTACCATGCGAATTCCATCCCAACGCTTCTGAAACAAGAAAAAAAAAAAAAGGCAAAGAAAAAAGAAAACAAAAGGATAGATGCCAAGCAAGCAAACATGGAGACAAGAGGAAAAAGAAAAACCACCAGCAAGTTTCGCAACAAGACAATATGCCATTCACGTCGCGGTGCAGTAAAACGAACCAAACATAGAGATATCAGCAAAACAAAAACATGAGCATCCAAAACACAACTCAACAACGGGAAACGAGAAAAAAAAAGAGCAAGAGCAAAGCTTAACGCTAGAATCGAGAAGAAACAAAGGCTCGTATAGGAGCACTAGGAGAAAAATAAGCAAAACAAAACCTCGGACTCGGTAGCCGAAAAAATGAAGAACTAATGAAAATAAGAAACACAAAAAAAAGTAGGCGATAGAAAGAAAAGAAAAAGAGGAATAATGAAAACGGTCGGCCCAAGTTGCCAGATCATCCTGGTTTCAGGACGGCTGAGCCAATGGCCCCGGCAACTCGACCTGCGGCTTCCACTCCAGGGTATTCTTTTTTGCAAACGCAGTCATAACCTCGAGAGCTCGACGCACTGCATCCTCAACTGTAGACCAGGGGCCCATCATGCCATCAGGTAGACTGGCATTTCGCGCTGCTTTGCATGCCTGGGCCCATGAGTCGTTACGGCGAACAAGATGCTTGCTCACCTCACCGAATGGCGTGGCAGGGTTGCTGACAAAGGCGTTGATGAGCTCCTCATAAATTATGGCTTGTAGCTGTAGCACAAGAGGTAAAATTGTGCGATACGACTGAGTCCATGAGGCGAGCTCGCTAACGAGCGGAAGTACGGAACGCCAGTTGCCCGGGTCAAGTAGCTTGCGCTCGCGCGTGCGCTGGTCGCCAATTGTCTTGAAGCTAATCATGTAGGCCAGAATTGACTCAATGCCAACTAACGAGGAACCCATGACCTGGGGCGAGCTGGTGTGCTCACGCGGGTTCTCGCCTGCGGGGAAGTTACGTAAAACAGCATCGCGCTGGTGCTTGAGATTGCGGCCAAGATCCATGTATATATCGATGCGGTGGCGGACGGGTGCGGGGATGGCGTTCTTAGTTGGCACGCGATCTGGGGCTATGCCTGGAGGCGCTGGTGAGTTTGCAGACGAGTCGCCAGGTGTGTTGCCAACAACAGACGAGTTGGATGCCACGCGGGACATGGCGGCGCTATGCTTGGATGGTGTGGCAGGAACATTTAACCTAACAGAGGAGTCAATGGGACGTGGCTTTTTAGACGCTACCTGCTCTGTTGGCGAGTCAACAAAAGTGGCAGGCCGTTTCTTGCCAGTAGAAGAAACAATAGAAGAAGGGTGTGCATCCTGTGATGCGGGCTTTTTAGACGGAGGATTCAGTATTGCTGCAAATCTCTTGAGCAACGAGCGAGGGACCTTAAGATTGACTAGTAGAGACTGTGGTACGGGCGGGGGTGGAGGCATTTTGAGACCGTAGCAGTTTTCAAGAGCCTCCTCAATGGGAGAAGGTAGGGTAGGTGAGAGCAAGGGTGGAAGGGAAATCTTCAATGATTTTGGTATGTCAATCTTCTTGGGTCTAGTCGGGGGTTCCTCGTCAGCATGCTGGACTTGCGGCTTCTTCTTTTTCGTCGTAGTGTCATCGTTCTCAAACAATCGAAGGGGCGAAAGTAGCGGAGGGATAGAAGGTGCTGATGTGGCGTTGCTCTTTGCTGGTGTTTGCTTCACGTTGCCGCTAGAGGCTGAGCGATTCCCAGTTACAGAGCTAGCGCGGGATCTACCAGCAGGAGACATGTTTCGGGTAGTGCCAGTGACCGATTTGACCATATCGCGGCCATTGATGGGAGCAGATCCAGAAGGTTTAGGATCGCGAGGAGGTAGCAGAGGAGATTTAGTACGATCCCTGTCGCGATCTCTAGCCCGATCCCGCTCTCTTTCTCTCTCCCGCTCTCTTTCTCTCTCCCTCTCTCTTTCTCTCTCTCTCTCTCTTTCCCTCTCCCTCTCGGTTCGTTCCCGTTCGCGATCGATTCGTTCAAGTGTTCGGTCGCGGTCAGGATCGCGGTCTCGATCACCCCGGTCTCGATCTCTGTCTCGATCTCTGTCTCTATCTCTATCCCTATCTCTGTCTCTGTCTCTCTCTCTGTCTCTGTCTCTGTCTCTATCTCTGTCTCTGTCTCTGTCTCTGTCTCTGTCTCTGTCTCTGCCCCTGTCTCGATCGCGATCTCGATCCCGTTCTTTATTAGACATGGGATCTTTCCGACGGCCCGAGTCATCTTTGGAGTTTGGACCGAGGCGGGCCCCGTTAGATTCAAGCTTGGATCTCTTGGCGCGTGAGGAGTCATCATCATTAGGATATCGCCTTCGGGAATCATCAAGAGGTGTAGTACCGCCGAGTCGGGCGGGCGGCGGAGGCTTTGGGGGGAGCTTGGGTGTATTTGATGTGCTGTTCAATGTAGTAGTAGAATTGCGAGCAGCGGTGGCGTTAGGTGGACGATCGTCATCTTTAGGTCGAGATGACAAAGGCCTAGAGTTAATGCTACGTTTCGCGGGAGCGCGGTCTCTAGGGTCACGGTCTCTATCCCTGTCTCTGTCACGGTCTCGATCTCGGTCTCGGTCTCGGTCTCGATCACGGACATCTCTATCGCGGTCGCGGTCGCGGTCTCTGTCGCGGTCTCTGGGTGGAAGGGGACGCGCGTCAGAGCGAGAGTCTACTATACGAGGCGGCATTTCTTTCGTTTTAGCGGCAGCTGGAGTGGCAGTAGGAGTGTGAGAGGCAGTAGACTTCGAGGAAGCAAAAACTTTGTCTTTGATGTGAATAGCAGGTGTGGTGGGACCAGAAGTCGGGGTAGTAGTCGTCTTCTTCTTGTTGTAGTCGCTCAGCGAAATCTTGTTGGAAGACTTCTTTTTGGCGAGAAGAGATGCAGATGTTACGGGTGCAGGAGGCTCTTCGCGCATGTCATAGTAGGATCGGGTCATCAACAATCCGCGGTCTGCTTCTCCAGACACAAATGTCATGTGTTGCAGGGGGGCAAAATGCTCTTCTTCGGGTTCGGGGCAGTTGGTAGGAATGCGAAAGCGACGGTCGGGACTCGGCGACAGGCTGTGGGGCAGTTCGGGGAGGTATGTTTGGGTTAATCGTTGGACCGTTTTGGCCGCAGCCTCCATCTTCCAGCAGCGCCGGTAGAGGAGGGAGGGGAGGTGGAAGCACCCGCAACGGCAACAGTAGTAGTGGCAGTAACAGCAAGAGCACCAGCAGCAACACCGATAGGACAAGCCTTATAAATGCATAGAGCAATTGGAAACACCCAAGAGTAAAAAAGAAAAAGCCAGCTTTAACGTTGTATGCTATGCGCCGACTGAGCAAGGCGGCCAATCAAGAGCGGAAGAGAAGCGAATAAAGGAGCGCGAAGATGACACGATGGGAACGGGGAGCAAGGCTGAAGAACTACGGCGATTGGGTTTGGCGGGAAAGCTAAAAATGGTGCTTTTAGGCTGACTAGTGGGTTTTGGGGGAAGAGAGCTTATTCGTTTGGCGCGACTCAATTTCGTGTGCGTGCATTTGCGTTGTGTTGCGTGTTGTTGAGTTTGGAGTGGATATGAAGAACGTGGTCGTGGCTTGGCCAGAAGCCAATCCAATCAAGAAAAAAGTAATTAAATAAGGAATTAAAAGAATCCGTGTTTGGATTGGCTGAAGCCTAAAAAAAACAAAAGGTTGCAAGGGGCAGGCAGCTGTGAATGTGAGTCTGAATAGCGTCTGTAATAAGGCTTTTTTGGTCTGCTCAAAGAGAAGAAAGGTAAGGAAGAAATGAAAAAAAAAAACAAAGATTTGATGAGAAGGAAAATTGAAGGGGGGAGAGAAGAAGATGCGCGTTGTGTGACGAGCAACACCAAAACGAAGGGGGAAGCCAAAGTGACGAGGAAAATTAAATAACCCCCCAAATTGCTCACATAGTTGAAAAAGAAATGTAAAAATAAAAATGAAAATTAAAATGAAAATAAAAATAAAAATAAAAGAGTCAAGGCCAATCACAGCAGCATCCAGTCACGGCTAAACCCAAGTGGAAGCAATTGCCTTTGTAGGCACCAAAGCTATTCATCAAGTTCCGTCGTGGTATTTTCTGCTAACACTAAAGCTGGTTAAAAAGGTAGCTCTCTGTTTTGCTGGTTCTTCTTTTGCTTCTCAAAAGCTTAAAACATGTCCAAACTCGAATTTGGCGGCCTTGCTTTGCTGTCGCATTTGTTTTGGCTTTGGCCTGGGCTTGGGCTGGAACTTGGTACTAGCTCCCTTCCTCAGGTAAGTCGAAGTGGGGATTTCGACGGCAACACACCTGCAAACCCTAACATGGCGTCGATGGGCTCAACTCAACAGCCCGGGAAAACCAACATGACCCTGGCTAGGCCGACAAAGATAACGATAAACGACAAACGGCAAGAATCTCTCTGTGATGTACATGTGTTTTAGCACGCACGCGATACTCTTATCCTCCCCCTCCATTGCCTGCATCCTGCGCGGTGTTGCGGACCAGCCTAACCCAGCCCAGTCCAAGTCCAAAAAAAGCTCCTCCCCCCCTCCCTAGCCAGTGCTCAAAGCATCAGCTACCTTGTTTTAGCAGGAGCAATAGGGCTGAATGCAGGGCTGGTAAAGCCTGAACCTCGAGGAACCCGAAGCCGAAGAAAATCGGCGACGGCCCGGTGTACAATGCTAAACATCAAGGCAGGAACTCTGCATTCTAAGGGGGACGTATAAACAATCCGAAAGGCACACTGCACTCTACGCCCTGAAGCCAAAACCTGTAACCTGGAACACAACTAGAGCAGGACTACCCCTCGCCACCAGTCACGTGCTGCACCACGTGATGTTTGATTCTCAGCGTTCGAGGTTTTGAAAGTGAACCTGTTCCATTGATAAAAACATCGCAAGCAAAGAAGCACGCCGGAACTCCTACCCACCCATATGCATTGAGAGAATATAGATAGCAAATGGGCAGGAGCAGAAATATTAACAATGAGACCTTTAGTTGACAATTCTCTCTTCTTGTCTTGGTTTATAGTTGATTTGAATCCTGGGTGGCTAGGCGACCAGGCGGAGGTTCAGCTTGTAAATGGTGACATATCTTCACACATCAATAAGAATAGCAAGTAGTGTCCATTGGGCATAGAGTAATAGAAGATAAAGTAAATAACCTCAAAAGCCAAGACAAAAACAAACTCCCGTCCAAAAACTCAAAGGACTTTTGTGGGATTTCCCACGTTGGGGTCGACGTTTGTACAAAATCGACTGAATGAGCACAAAGGCAAGGCGACGCAGGATAAAGCAAAACAAATCGCAAAAAATACAGGCTATTCAAATTCCATCATTCTTTATCCTCTCTAGCTTCTTCATTGTGCAACACCCCCCCCCATCACAACTACCGATCCATCCAAATGGCGTTTTTTGCTCGTCATACCGTTCGCGCCTGCTCTCAAGCTACCTTGATTCACGGCTAATGCTTCCTGAAGCCTGTGATTCGTCTCGTCGATACGCAATCGCAGATCGTCAAGCATCGTGCGTGTCGATGATGGGTGCCATAGCTCTAGGTGTTCTACGATCGATTCGTAGATATCGTTGGTCCTGATATTATGATATTGTGTCTGGATTGTCTCAAAGGCGTGCATCAGGCCTTGCAAATTCAATTCGAATGTGGCCATCTTGGCTTGTGTTTCTGTTAACGATTCTAGTACAAAGTTGATTTTGCTCATGTCGACGTTGAGTACAGGCTCAATTTCCGCCACAATCGGGTTAGAACCACTGCTGCTGGCGTTGTTGGTCTGGCCCACTTGGCTTTCACTCGGACTCACAGTCTTGGAATCGCCCGGAGCAGCAGTTCTATTTGGTGTTTGTTTCTTGTCGCTGGCGTTGCTGTCATTTTCTGCTTCTCCAGACTTGCTCATCCGACTAATGCTATCGCAAATATCCTGCTGAACGGCAGCCTTGTGCTCAGATAGCTTGTCCTCAATGATGGTGGGGATTTCCCCTCGTAAATCATCTAGCTGGCTGCCCCATGAGTTGACCACAAAGTTTTGTGTCTCTTCCAGGTTCTTCATCTTTTTCATTACTGATTTGAGGGTTTTTCGATCTAAACTTGCATCAATCTCGCTCTTTACATTGACTGGACTCATGGGAAGCTGGGCAGAGTCAACAAATTGCTTCTCATAGACCTCCGAGAGCCTCTCAGTTGCCTTGGCCACTGATTCCGCGAGGATCCTTTGGTTTTCTTGAATTTCAGTTAATCGGGTTTCACAACTTTCCAAACTACCAGCAAGGGTATTTTGGGTATTTTCTACCTCCTTCATGATTGATGCCTTGGTTGCATTTAGCTGTGTGTGTGTTTTCGTTGCCATTGACGAAGCATCGGAAACCTTGGACTCGAGGCTAGCCAAAGAATTCATTGTGAACTTGTGATCATGTTCAAGTTTATTGTTAGCACTCTCTAGCTGCGTCATGTTTGAAAGGCAATGCGTGAGTTTGAGTTGAACTTCTTGCAATTCTTTCGTAACAGCCGCGGTGTTTTCGTCCGACACTGTTTGATACGAAGAAACAAGCTTTTGGCACATTTGAGTGTCGTCCTGCAGCTGCCGGAGGCTTGCCTCGTCAATCGAGCTACTGAAAGTATTCTCTCGTTTGTAATTTGTAGCCTCGACCGAGCGAATGTCTGTTTCAACTTTCTTCAGTAGCATTTCCAGCTTCGAAATTTTGCTCTGGAAGCTGTGTTGGGTCACATATTGCCGGGAAAAGTTTTTCTGAAGGCTTTCATAGTTAGCGTCTATGATTTTTCTGTTCTTTGCCTCGATCTGTCCGACAATAGAACCAGTGTTGTTTCTCTCGGCCTTGATGGCATCTTGGATTTGACGCGACACATTCATGGCGGATTTGGAGTTTTCATCAGATGTCGAGGCAGACTGGCGAGACTCTTCCATTCGTATGATGCGTTCCTCGAGTTTTTTGGTTTGATTTTGGTGTTCGCGTTCACGTTCCTCATAGCTTCGAAGGAGCGATTCTTGTCTATCTAAAACCGTTTTCTGATCCTGAAATTTTCTTTCAAACTTCTCCTCTAGCACGGCAAGGGAGGGACCGGGTGCGGGAAGTGGGCTGGGAGCAGGAGGCGACCTGGTGGAGGGCATGTATTCGTGACATAGTTGTTGAAAAAGAGGAAACACGTCCTCCAGTGCAGTACTGCAACTTTGTACGTTGGCTTCTGCGTCTAAGAGCTGCTTTTGTAGCACGGAAATTCGATGTCGGGGTAAGTCAGCCTGAGCGCGGACTTCTGGATGTCGCGACATATGCTTCTCTAATGTTTGGGTTGTCTTTTCAACTTGACGTCGAATTTGATCGCGAGAAAGATGACCGTGAATGAGGTTGACAAATGGTTCTATGACCGCGTTCCAACCGTGTTTGGTTTCAGGTGTTGTGCTTGCGAAAGGGGTTTTCTTGTCATTGCTCTCAACTTCTTTTCCACTGGCGGACTGGAGATCTTCGCGCTGAGGTTTTGCAGATTGGGAGCCCATGATTTTAGGATCGAATGCATCAGAAGCCCTCCTCTCAACCGGAGATTGAACAAGGGAAAATCTGGTAGGGTCAGTTGAGGTGGACGACTTCTCTATCTTTTTAGGACGGAGCATGGGAGATTTCAAAGAATCTAGAGATTTTTTCAAAGGTTGATTGTTGGATTGATGCGCTGAAGTTGGGCCTGAAGCCGACGGAGCTATTTTCGAATTTGTGTGAGTGTTGGATCTTGTGGCTTGAACCGTAGGTCCTGTTCGGACAGCATTTGAAGAAATAGATGGTCTTTTATCCCCATTACGTGGAGAAGAAGGTATTGAGGAAGTAAGACCGCATTTTGGCGGGTTTTCAAGTGCGCTAGCCTCTGAATTACCCTGTAGACCAGGTTGTTGCTGTTTCTGCCCCTGCTGCTGCAAGGACGACGACTTTGGGTCTTGGGAAGGTGTTGGTGGCTCAAGCAGGTCAACAGATGGCAATACAATTGATGGCTGTCTGGAGAGGGAGAGGGCTAGAGATGAACAGTTAGATATGCACAGGCAATTTTGTGAAAAAAAAAAAAAAAAGCAAGTGAGTGTATTGGAAAAGGCAAAAGAAAGAGAATGCGAATAGCACATGAGTACAGTCTATCGCATTTCGATCTTGCAAGGCGGAGGGATAAGGTGGTTCTAGATTGTTTGTGATTTTTTAGTGCATTTCTGGGGCTGTGTCATGCTGCCATGTGACGGGAGGAGGGGGTTGATTTGTCTGATCACAGCTGAACTTATGACAAGAGCCCCTGAAAAATGGGGGGTAAATGGACCTGGCAAGCATGTCTCCTAGATTACAAGCCTGACCACATAATGTCACCACACAATCAGCTAGTAAACTTACATTTGCGTGAACCATCCACATACGCATTCCGTTGGGCTGGGGAATTACTGCCACGGCTAATGCCACGGCTACTGGATGCCGTATTCCGAATAGAGCTGCTAACTCTGGGTCTTTTCGCATCTCGAGGCGATGGAGACCGCGATGGCACACGAATCGAATCACGGCGGGATTCTTTTTGGGAGAATTCACTGCGTCCTGTAGGTGGGCGTGTATCTCTTCGCTCAGAGAAGTCGTAGGAGCTTCGACGATGGGAAATTTCTATCGAGTCTCTTCTGTTGCCATGGCGGCGGTTGGTATCTTGATCTCTCATGCTGGCATGATCGTCTTCGTGGGAATGGGAGGCTGAGTAGCCACCGCTACTGCCATTATCATAGTTTCGGCTCCCGTCCCGTGCGCCGGAAGTATTGTGGGTATCGTTGAATTTGGACCAGCGAGCCATTGTAGAACGAATGACGCTGAAACAAAGTGCGTGCTTCGCTGATCGGTTGGTGTTCTACCCTCTGTATTCAAGATGAGAAGGGTTTAAAATGGCCACGAAACGATTTGGTGACAAGACTTCTTTTTTCTCTTGAAATATCTTGAGGGCGGGCTTCTGCTGTTTGCATGGGAGCAAGCAAACGCATAGGTAGATGCAGAGATTTGATTAGTCACCTCCACGTAACTGCCTTTGATTATTAGCAGTTACTTCCCTTTTTATATTTTTTTGCTTTTAGTCTTGTGTTGTTTGTGGTTTTGAGGAAGGAGGGGTTTGGGTTTTTATGTAGTTGCGTTTCTCACAGCGCTTCTGAAAATATGAGTGATGGGCTTAGAGGGAGATGGCCTGGGTATTGGCACCTGATGGAGAAACTAACAATAAAATGCCTGACAAAACGAGACACTCATGAAAAAAACGTTCATCTATGTAGATAAATGTATCACCATGTTGTTGTGTTAGTTTTTGTCTTGTGGAAAAACTAGCTTAGGTTAGGTTGGCGGAGTCTAGTCGTTTATGACGGACTAGAATGTGTGATAAAACCCCCTAGTCTGGTTTTAGGCTAGTGCCTATGAGGATGCATCAAGAAAAAGTGGCTTTTTTCCTTTGATGTCAGCAAGGTTAGTCTTTTTTCTTTGAGCCATCAGCTAGTTTTTGTGCACTAGAATTTAGTTGATCGTACACAAACACGATAGTCTGTTTAGTTTTGTTTTTGGGCTGAAAGAGACTTAGGATATTTTAAATACCTAAGAAAAAGTAACTGTCAATCCAAGTGAAAGACGCATGGGATGAAATGTTTGTTTTAGTGGCGCTTGGACTGATTTGGCGGATAACTGTGGCGTTGGAGAACCACATGTGGCGTACACTGTGGCGTAGGCTTCAGGCATCTTTATCGCATCGTCGCATAGAGAAACAAAACCCAAGTCACAAGACTCGTGACATCCTTATTTACTCGGTTCGGCTCTGCCTGCAACTAAACGCTACATAATGTCTTCAAGGCACACGGCGGCTAAAGCCACAGCAAAGGGCGATATCTATGCGCGCACCCACCACAGCGAAGGTGCCGGCTCTGACGAGAGCAAAAAGGGCGTCCGCTTTGATGTGAGGAACCCGTCGGCATTGGCGCCAAATGCCACCGAAGAAGAGGAAGAAGAAGACGCCTTCCTTAAAGCTGATGTGATCCGTGGTGCAGCTTCGACCAAGCGCGGTGCCGTCAACATTGATGGCTACGACAGCGACTCTGACAACGAGACTTTCAATGCGAAGGCGCAACAGCGCAAAACAGGCGATATCGACATCAATGAGCGCTTTGATAATTACTCTGCCCAGCCAGGCGCAGACAATAGCGCCAAGAAGCGTAAAACTAGCGACGATGACGACGATGACGACTTTGATATGTTTGGTGGGGGCGACGATGAAGGAGCAGACAATGACGAGGCGCAAGGCAAAGAAAACGCCGACTTCTATGCTGATGGCAAAAAGAAGAAGGGTGTGCGTTTTGTTGATGCGTCGGAAATAGTACAAGGCGAAGATGGCAAGAGTCAAGGTGGTGGCCACATCCATCTTAATGATGAAAGTAGCGATGATGACGAAGACGAAAAGGCACTTGCAGCCGCTGAAGAAGACCTCGATCCTGAGATTGGCGCTGGCGGCTCAAAGCGCAATGCGCCTAAACTTGAAGCCTTTAATCTCAAGCAAGAGCAGGAAGAGGGTCGCTTTGACGAGGCGGGAAATTACGTGCGCCAAGCTGCTGAAGCTGGCGCCGAGCACGACAAATGGCTGGATGGGCTGAGCAAGAAGGACATGAAAAAAGCCGCCGAGGCCCATGAGCGCCGCGAAGCCGAGGCCGCAAGACTACGTCGCAAAGAGGATGAGATACTCACTGAGGAACTACTGGCGACGCTTATACGGCATCTGGAGAGGACTGAAACCCCGCTGGAAGCACTGGCGCGATTGGGCAAACATACGGGCAAGACAAAAGCGAAAGCCAAAAAGATACCGGCGTGGAGGCTTAAAAAGATGCGTGAAAAAGATAGCGCAGCTGAGGCACTGGAGCTCGGAACAACAGAGGGCAAGGCTGTTGATAGCGGAGAGGTACAAGCCAAGGCAGCCATCGATGCCATTACCAACGCAGCTGACAAGCTTCTCTCACGTGACCACGAGGAAATCTACGACGAGGAGCGTGAGCTCCTGGTGCGCCAGTGGCAGCGCGAGACAGGCCATGAATGGGTAGAGCCGGTTCATTTAGCAGAGGCCCAGAAAAACGAGACTGATACCGACACGACGGACAGTGCAGTACGCATGTGGCAGTATCGCTGGACGGATGGCCGTGATGGAGGGGCAGTGCAAGGTCCATTCGACGGGCAAACGATGAAGGCGTGGCAGGACGCGGGATACTTTGGCGAGGGTGTCGAGTTTAAACCAACGGAGAGCGATAGTGAGTGGACTCGGTTGGGTGACTTTATATGAGAGCGAGATATAACTATAATTGGGCAAGGGGTACATGGAATATTACGGCGTTAAAATAAAGGAGCCAAAAAGGCAACAAAGGCTATGGTTCAGTCATGAACATATCTCCTAGTAGAAATAGATCATGTGTATATGTGAGTGTGTATTGCATTATTTAGTACTTTTCCCGCCTGGGACCGTCCGAAACGCCATCCAACAATTGCAAAGAACCGCATGTGAAAGAAACAATAATGAGAAAAAAAATACATCAGAGCGCTTAGAAGAGGAATATGTAGCTAAATAGCACCTAGCCCAAAACTTAGGTCGCATCTTATCTAGCTGAGATCCATAGTCTCGCCGTGACCGTTCGTCACGGTAAAGTCGACAGCACCGTCATCACCGATCAGTCGTTTTTCTGACTCGGTTACGAACTTGGCACTGCGCACGGGATCGTAGAAGAGCTGAAAGCTGCGTTTGACGTCATCAACATCGACTGCCTTAGCACGGCGCTTGGTGGCCACCAGATGAGACGTGGTGATCAGGTTGCTGGCATACCGCAGACCAGCCTCCTGGCCAATTTTGGTTAGTAGGGCTAAGGCATCCGGCGAGACATCGACCTCCTCCTCAGTGGCGCGGATAGATAGAATCTCCTTGATCTCGTCGCCGTTGTAGGCATGCGTATGAATGATGGCAACACGGTCGAGGAAGTCGAGCGGAAGGCCATGCGGGCTGCGGTAGTCGGTGCCACGAATGCGCGAGTTGCCGCGGTTACTCGCCATGATGACGACGGGAGCAAGGTCACCCTCAAGAGCACGGTTGATGTAGGAGAAACACTCAATGTCTAGCATGTGGACCTCGTCAATGAAGAGAACGCCAGGTACAATCTCGGCTTTGCCTTCCTCCTTCCATTCGCCAACCTTGGTGTTGATCTGGTCGCGGATTTCGCTGCGGATCTCGCCCGTGTCACCCGAGAAGAGCGACAGAAAGCCCTGCGTGCGCGAATTAATGCAATCAATGTCGTGAAGACTAACAGTGTGAATGACCTCCTTGCGTCTTTGCAGCTCACCGTCGGGAGTCTGAAGGAATTTAGTGTCAGCGCCCATGGCATCATAATCGCGTGAACGGGCAAATGAACGACCGAGCTTAGTGATTTTGCCTGAGGACTTGTCGATGGAAATAATGTCGCCAGCAACCACACGCTCCTTGGTCATGGCATCAATCATCTTGGAGCCCATGTCGTAAACAGCTTCCATGTCAGTTGTCTTGATGGTCAGCTTGCCCTGTTTGGCTGTGCCTGTCACGGAGCGGTCGATTTGAATCTCGACAACCTCGCCTTCCATGATTTCATTTTCCTCCTTGATGCGCACACCAATGGACTTGCGGAAGGCTTGGGTAAGGGCTTCAGTCTTGGACATTTCTAACGAGAAGATTTCTGAGGCTGCGAGGGAAGTGAAGGGGACGTCAACACCGAGCGATTGGGCCAGACCCATGGCGATGGCAGTTTTTCCGGTGCTGTGGGAAGAGACAGACGTCAGCAATGGGTAGAAAGATCGAGAGACATGGTGTGTATGACGAGAAGTAAAGTGGAAGATATGTACCTGGGAGGCCCGGCGATTAGACAGGCGCGGCCGGCAATTTTGCCTTCCTGGATCATCTTGAGAACCACTGCGGCAGCCTTGCGCGCCTTTTCCTGGCCAACTAGACCCTGAGATTGCTTCTTGGGCTCGAGAGTGGTAGAATCAACGCCAAGTCCACGAATATGAGAATGCGCGGCAATGAGATTTAGACCGCGAAGGTCTTTGGTCTCGCCGACGGTGACAACGGGCTAAAGCTAAGTGTTAGTGGACAGAGAAGAATGAGACGGTGGACGCAACCTTACAGCCGACATTGTGACGATGTGACTAAATCAGATTTGTAGACGCGCTAAAATTGAACTATCGTGGGAAAGCGTAAAAGCAAAATGTGTGGTTGAAAATTTCCAGAGATGAAGCGGGCAAGAGGCTGTCAGTGTTGTTCTTTCGTTGCCAAAATTGCGCGAGGCTGAAGACCCAAGGCTGGGTTATTTGCTTGCTCAGCAACATCTTGACGCGTTAAGTGTGGCGTTTAGACTTTTGATGTGGCACCCACGTATGGCTAGAGCTTTTTAGGGCCCCACTTAACCGTTGAAGGCAGAATGGCAAACGTCATAAGGCGAAGAGAAAGCTCCAGAAGCTTGAACGCCTCAATACAATTCGGTAGTTTTGTTGGTATAAACGCATAGCAAAAAGCTTCAAGTCGACTACACTTCCTAAAGAAATCGATCTTTTTTATTAGTACAAATAATAAATATTGTCGTTGTTTCAAGATGGTTAGTCTGTCTAAAAAGTTGCCAGTTTCCCACACTCCTCTGCCCGTCTTTGTGCTAACCTAACTACTCCATTCCATAGTACGGCGCTCCCTATGCCTCTAGGCCCGCTGCCCGGCGGTTTGATGAATACTACCGATGCTATCCCATGGCAATGGCCCCCGGCCCCGAACGTCCCTCACTCAACTATGGCTCGAAGATCTTCCTCCCGCCTTCGGCCCTCGACAAAGTATCCCGACTGCACGTACAATGGCCTCTCCAGATGGAGCTTGTCAATGGCCAGCATGGAACTCACACACATGCTGGTGTGCTAGAGTTTGTTGCTGAAGAAGGCCGTGCTTATATACCCCAGTGGATGATGACAACACTGTGCTTGGACGTTGGAGACATGGTGCAGATCAAGACGACATCACTCTCGCTGGCTCGGTTGGTCAAGCTGGAACCGCAAAGTGTCAATTTTCTTGATATCAGCGATCCGCGTGCTGTACTGGAAAAAGCGTTTCGCAATTTTGCCACTTTGACAGAGGGTGACGTCTTCAACTTTGAATACAACGATGAGGAGTACTACATGAAAGTGCTTGAGGTCAAGCCCCAAACTGAAAAGATGGGTGTCAGCATGATCGAGACTGATGTTGAGGTTGATTTTGCCCCACCTGTTGGCTACGTCGAGCCTGAGTACAAGTCTGCTACTGCTTCCAATGGCGCATCGTCTGCTGGCACGGCTAGGGGTGGTATTGTTCACGAACATGGGACCATGGCCAAAGACATTGGCTACGCTGCAATTGCGCCTTCGGCACTGGCCCATATCGGCTCGAGTTTCCAGGGGGAAGGTCACCGTCTTGTGGCCAAGAAGAACGCAACTAGTGGTAATGGTTCCGGCACGTTGGTACCCACGCCCACAGCTGTTCCAGGCACAACGGGGCTGATGAATGGAGCCAAACCGTTGCGTTTGGCAACGAACAAGCTTTTCTTTGGATACGAGATCAAGCCTGTGCGTACAAAGGAGGACAAGGAACGAGACATAAACAAGCCCAAGTTTGAGGGTCAAGGACAGTCGTTGCGGCCAAAGAAGAAGTAGTGGAAGTAGAGGTAATAGTGAGGAAAGGGTTCAGAGCACAGCACGGTTTTGTTATCTTGCCTGGAGCTTGTTTTGTTTGCTTGTTTCCCCTGTTCTGACGTTATTTCTTCTTTTTATGTCTTATGGCTGCTGAAGCTTTGGCCTAACAGTGCTCGCTTCTTTGCCTTGGGCATTTCTTTTGTCTTTATTTTTTTATTTTTGGGAGAGGCTATCTGTTGTCTCTGGCGTTTGGTTTGATTTTGTGTGCGCGCAGATAAGCGCGAGTTCTCTTTTGTCAGCTAACCAGTAATGAATATGCTCATTAGATTTTATTTCGCCTATGTCATTCAAGTTGTCATGTCTGCGATGCTATCCCATACCACTTACACCAATCAACCCGAATTTCCGCCGCACCAAAACGGGTTGGATGGCTTGTTTTATCATCGGAACATCTCATAATGCATGGGGTCTGATGGAACGAAGTTTGAAGTCTTCTAGGCGGAAAAAAAAAGGTATTGACGGCAATATGATTCATGGTAGAATTGAAAAATGAAAAAACAGGGTCGTTTGGATATTGATGAAATATAAGGACAAATGAATAGTTCTATACCCTTGGGATGAGCCTATTCAAAGCCCCTTGGGTATAACATGTGCAAGAGCAGAGAAGCCTAGTGGTATTTTGAATTTCATAGCTCAAACCTATGCATTGTGAGAAAGGGTTAGTAGGCGAGATAAACAGTGGTGGAACAAGCTTGAAACTTACGTTGACTCATACGGCTCCACGCCTGTTTCCGGGCCAGACGCTTCCTGCAAAGCTAGCACTGCAGCAGCAGCCGCGTCGTCGTCTGACAGCCCACCATGTTGTGTTGGATCCTGACTTTCAATACCAGCACTTACACCCATGTCTACGCCAACGTCGACGTCAACGCCAGAGACTACATCAACCACGTTGTCCTGCAAATGACTAGACATTATGTCGTCTGTTGAGTCAACACTATCTAGTCCATGGTTGTCGCCGTTGGCACTAATCCCAACATTTGCGTCCAAGTCAACACGTTGTCTTTTAGCCGGGGGTCCATTGTTAGTGTCTTCGTTGCCTAGAGCATGTTGTAAGACTGCGGCATCTGCATCAAGATGCGCATGAGAATGCACCTGGCCCCGTATATCGGAGCCAGGTTCTGTTGCAGCGTGACTGATAGAGGAGGGATTGTTGTTGGAGTGCTGGTGCGTAGTTGGGAGACTTTGGAGTGATGGAGACTCATCAACAGATACACCAACAGCCACTACCAGAGCTGGGTCGGTAGGTGGACTGGGTACCATACCCACAGCGACGTCAAGGGCGTCAATGTCATGGTCTGCAGCTGTAGTATCAATTCCTGCATCTGGAGCCGCAGGGTCTACGTCCACTGGTAGAGACTCTGTTATGTTGACAAGACTGGGGTCATGGATTTGATAATGCTGGAAGAGGCTTTGCTGGTGTTCTTGTTGCTGGTGTTGCTCTTGCTCTTGCTGGTGTTGCTGCTGCTGCTGGACGTGAGCAAGCATAGCGGCATGTTGCTGATGAGCATGGTGGTGGTGCTGGGTGTGATGGAGCTGTGACATAGACTCGCTCATGGACTGGGGTAAAGATTGGGACAGGGACTGGGAGGCTACCATTGATTGGTTGACCATCGTGGGTTGTTGTTGTTGTTGTTGTTGTTGGTGATTTGTCTGGTGGTCTTGAACCTGCTGTTGATCCTGCGGTAATTGGCTTGTGGCAGTATGTTCCAAATTGTCCGGGGCTTGGGAATCGACCGAAGCTGATTTTCGGATTTTCCGCCGGCCGGGACCTGGGCGTCTCATTATGGGGTCATGCGTAGGATCCCGAGACCCAACATCGGTGGGTTTTGGAATGGCATCTTTCTTGGCTGAATTTCTGCGCATGCCTTGAAAATGTTGGCTGTATGGCGATGGTTAGGACCAAGTCTTAGATTCTATACCACTCCATACTCCGAGGCGTAAAGCTTCACTTACCGGCAGCCTTCATTGGTGAAACCATGGCCCTGGCCACGCATCAGCGCTCCTATCTGAGACCACTCTGCACCACTCACGACGCCCACACTCTTGACCATGAGAATGGAGAGGAATAGATCACGGTCAGCACGGTCGGTCCAGGTTTTGTTCATTGTGGCGGCTACGGGAGAATCAAGGGAGCAACACAAGGCTAGGAGGAGATTTGATTTGTTTAAATTGAATCAGCAAGCCCTAGTTTGTGGCAGCAAGAATCTTGACAGCGATGATTTAGAGGTGTCTGTTGTGTTGTGTGTCTAATTGTTGTGCAGGCACAGAACGGCCTATTCAGTTTGGCTGTTACCGATAATTAGAAACGCTTAATCGGTAAATCGGTATAAGTGAGCAACCATTGAATGCGCTGAGCATAGGACCCTAGATGGGATTCTCTGTGGGATGAAATAAGGTAGACTTTGTTTGATATGTGCGATATCACGATGGAACTTTGATTTGGTGTGAAATGTGGGCAGAAATGAGGAGATTTTGGTAACGCGTGATAAGGTGTTTAACAAGTGGGACGGCCGAGCTGGGGGTGGGCTCTCATCGAGGGTATTTAACCGATATTCTGCCATGTGCGATAGCTTCATAGATCCAGGCCAAGCTGCCCATTATGACCACAACCAGCACAAGTATCTCCTTGGTCTTCTAACTCTCCAGGAGCAACTAAACATGCGATTTCGCCCGTTGGAAACAATGCCTTCTGATAAAATGCGATGCGTTGCCTAGGCTCTGGTCTCATGCAGGGTGCTCTCTTTAGGCCACAAGGTCTAATCCGCAGCAAAACGTCCTTTAATCAGTTGGATTAGATCAGAAGATTTGAGTTTTCCTTGCCTGACTAACTTTGTTGCTCTTGGTATTACCTAACATGCAATGCCTTGGCTCTTGTAGAAGGATATAGCTATGTTTATTTGTCTAGACTGCAGCGCGTCTTGAAAGAGCCATCGCAGGTTTTTCTCTTTTTTTCTTTTCGATGCATGGCCCTTGCTGTGCTAATTTTCTCCCGTTTCTTTGTGATCTAGAATTCATAGTGCTTCCTGTCACCCATCATTATGCGTATCATATTATGCCCTTATGCCCTTGAGTGGCGTTGCCGATGTAGGTAGGAGTCTAATAATGCCAGCAGATGGTACAACATGAATGTACCCATGGCGCTCTTTGGATGTAGTAACGGAAAGTAAGTAATTGCCCTTTATATTTATCAACTTGGAACCCATTGAAGCAACAATGCAAAAAACACGTGGCAGCTCTGTTGCTGCAATTTTAGTTTCCCTTCTTCTTCCACTGTATTCTACAACGGAGTACCTTGGCCAGCCAAGTTCCATTTCTCGACCACATTACTACCCCATCGACTCAGCACTATCATGGCTGTTTCTAGTCAGGACCTTGAACATGTCAAGACTTTCTTCTGCAACTCCAGGAAATCACCGTCTGTCAACTAGGAGAGTATAGCCTGTGACCTGGGCTGTTCTTCAGCGAAGGTTGTGTGCCGACATCTGCAAAAAGCACGACTGGCGTAGAAAGAGCAGCCCTGGAGCAAACTCGCGGCGCCGTAGCCGTGCGCAAAGATGGCCGGGAAGGTCCGGTGGAAAGCCTGTCTTCCATCCGGGCGAATTTGTACATGAAGGCGGCATCGATAAGCGGAGAGGTCGTGGAGTCCCATTCGCAAGATATCGCGAGCCGAGAATGGGAAATGGTAAGGGCAACGGCAAGGGCAAGTATGCTGGCGCAGGCCATCCTACGGCTGGAAGTATTGACGTGAATGGTGGCTGCCTCGGGGGTAATTCTGATGACAATACCAAAGAGAGCAGCCCGGTGGATGCGTTCTCCAGAATCAGCTTTGATGGTGGCGCGGTTCCATCAACAACCACCAAGAACCAGAAGAAGGAGGAAGATCAAAACGCGCTATCACTGTGTGTGGAATGTAATCAATCTCTGCCCATTCAGGATGCCGATTTCAAACTGACCCACGCCAATGTTAAGTATGTGGAGAGGATCGAACATGGCTGCGTGAAATTGGAGATTCAGGATGATTGAAAGAAATACGATAGCCATGATATCTTGCTATAGCTATCTGGCTCTATTGCACTACGAGCTTGGGCAAACTTCATCTTCTGGCTAGGCACTGGTGCTCAATCTTAGCCTTCACAGCCAGACCCAGCCCCTTCAGATATACACTTTGCCTAGCTGCACACGTCTCTTGCTGTTTCCTTATGTATCTCACCACTTAGGGGGCTATGAGGATAGTTAAGCACGGGGACTGATTTAAAATCATCATCAGCCATAGCTGGCGGGCTTGGATCTACTTGTCTGCTTCTACTTGGATACATGTACCGTCTACTTACGCAAACTGATCAGGCTATTGATGGATGCAGTTTCCTAGCCACCATCTCCGATAGAAGACTGAATTTCATCCGAGCCGTTCTCACCACTCGCCGCCCACCTCTCACCGCCCACCAATCCTAATGTCAGCTGGGGTGGTATCGTATCTACTCTCTGCTTCAAAAGTGATACTTTGACTTGTGCTATTTTTTGGGCTATCCCCCAACTGTTATGTTACAGATTTCATAGCTGCAGTTCTAGTGCCATCGCCAAAGCCTCTGTGCTGGATGGTGGCCTAAACACACATCGCCGCACTACATACAAGAAGAAGGTGAAAATATTTATCATTGCAAACAAATTATCTAGGAAACTAGATGGCGAGTCCAAAGCGAAAGGTAACTAAGAAAGAGGCTGCAGCTCTAGAGACAGATAGGTGCAAGTACGGTCTAACATGTAGAGACAGACCCAAAGGCGCACGCTTCCGATACAAGTGCCGCTCCTGACACTAGACTGGACAACGAAGTGGGGAGGAGCCCAAAGCTGGGCCCGAGTTAAACTAGTTTGGCAACTTTGTATTAGATCAAGATCTATAGCACATTAAGAAGCAGCGCCCTGAGTCATCCCCATGCCCTAGAGCCATGTGGCCATCACGTAACCGGGCCCACGAGGGTGCAAGGCGGCATTTAGCGGCCACAAACAACAGTCACGCAAGGAGTACTGGGTGGCAATCAGCTTGGCTTTTTTCTTTTCCTACCTTTACAACCCCTTTGACCTTGCCTATCTAGAGCAAACTGCGATTTGGTATAAGATAACGCGGCTTTGGAAGCCATGAGGCAAACGACCTGCACATATGGCCATCACAAAAGGATCTCTATGTTGGGTGTGCTTGCTTCCTCTCCCTCTTCCTTCCCTTTCTCCTCTTCTTTCCATTTTCTCTTCCTTTCTATAGCGCTCTAGAGGTTACTGTGGTAGTAGACTCTCTGCTGTGTTCCACGAACAAGAGGTCTAACGTGACTGTCTGTCTCCTGGTCTTCTCCGCGATTGCTAAATCACATCTACTACACCCCCTCCCTTCCTTAATTTACTAGAAAAGCAGGAGACTTGCGTGTTGTAGGCTTGATGAGGCCTACTACATCACATGACGTCATCGGTGTGATTGCTTAAAGAGCCTTTCTGTAGTAGCACTACTCTATCCCGTTTCTTCTGATTTCTTTACTCCTGGCCGCTGGCCCAATTGCTACCCAAGTGTTTAGCTGATAGTGGTTTTTGTTGGGGACTTTTTCTTGAGTTGTCTCTGGTTGTTTTTGATGGGTGGTTGGCTCGTGAGCCAATCTATGCTGTGTTCTTTTCGCTCTATGAGATTAGATGAAGCCAAGAGTCTTGCGAATTAACATACAAAAAGGCGCTGTAGGGTGCCTCAAAGTTTAATGCCAATGCCGTTCTTGTCTTGCTTTCCTTCCTTTCTCCCTTGGAGTCGTACATAGCATCACCATGAGGCAGGAGCACTCTTCCATGCTGACCTATTTTCACATACCTTGCGGCCAAGTTTCCCTTCCAAATGTTCTGCTCCTCTCCTCACCGCGTCTGCGGCTTGGCAGGCAGGCAGACTTCAGGACTCACCCCTCCGGCTGGCGAGCTTCCCGATCTTAGCCAGGCTGAACTTGCTTCAATGGCATCCGTGACTGCAACAGACGATGTCCGGAGGGCATTTAACCAAGTGCGCCACCATGAACAAGAAGAATCCATAGAGGCAAGTTTCCTGTTTTGTCTCTACTGCCGCCATGGCTTTGATTTCAATTTCCCGTTGCTTTGTATTCTCCCAAGCTGTCTCATTCTTTCTCGATATGTTGGCTTTATATTAGGCAATCACGCACCTATGCCGTGGCTTTTTGCAAACAAACATTGCTCCTGTTGCATCTTCCTGTCTATGTATTTTATGTACACTCTACATAGTTGTTGTTGCTGACATGTATTTTGCCGGTAGCTCCCAACCCAGCATGGCCAGAGGGGCGGTCATATTACGTGCTGGGAAGAAAGGGGCACTCGTGAAGAAGAGTTTTTGCTTTCAGTCATTGGCGGCACCGAGGGCAGTGTAAGTTTCTATTACTTGGTACATGAAGATTGGGCTTGCTGATATTTGGCCAGATTAACTGGAACGTTGCCGCGTTCTTCTTTGGCAACACCAAGGGTGCAACGTAAGTCCTCTTCGCCCAAGCTCTTTGCCATGCAAACGCCACTAATACAAGCCCGCGCCCTTGCGTCAACTACTACAGCCAAAAACGCTTTGAGCGATTCCTTCAAGCCCGGGGACTCCTTGTGTCTGACTTTTGGGTTATGAGGGACCGTGCTAGCCGTGCTGTTGATCTGCTCAAGAACGTTTGCGGAGTGCCCGAGCCTGGCACAATTGCCAGTCGACAATTGCTTGAGGAAGCCTCTCGCGCTCCGCCTCCGCGTCCTGGACCCCGTGATGTTGGCAGGATTGTAGTTGGCCGTGGTCCATACAATGTGCGAAGATCCACCGCGACACAGGAAGGCAGCGCTGCTCAGCCATCGCCCTCTCCCTCTACCTCGTCTTCTGCAGGCGCGGCTACAGGCGCTACCGGCGGTTCACAGAGGCTACAGAGGCCACAGAGGCTACAGAGGCCACAGAGGCAGCAGGGCGATAGGGCTTCCACACGGCTGCAGGGTATTTCTATGAGTCAGTACATGGCGCAGCAGCGACGCCAGTATCAGCTGATGCAGCAGATACGCCTTGAGCGGGCTACTGTACTTGCACACCAGGCCACCAACCCCGCCCCGCAAGCTGCCCAGATTGGAATTACCCCTGAAGCTACTGCATCCGAAGAGGGTCTTTCTGTCACGATAGAGGAGCCTCTTTCTACCCACACCGCTGCTGTTTTGGATGCGATGCACTCAACTATGGCACCAGCCGTCCTATATCCTTGGCCGGTGAATGCACCGTTTCAGTCGGAAATGCGACATCCATGTGCCCCAGTCTATTTCAGCTCGGATACTCCAATCGATTCAAGTACCCAGACGGGAGATTCTCTCGTCCAATTGGGTAAGCGTGCGTTCGAAAGCTCGGGCAATGAGCTTGATAGCGCGGAAGCAGAGCCCGCAGCTAAAAGGCCCTGTAACACTACGTCTGAAAATTCCCCGAGTCTGTCGCCACTTCTTGCTGCTACACACTTTTCGCTTGACGAAGGCAGCACTTGCTTTCCCTCAAGTACGCCTTTGATCCAGCCGTGGAGCACGACATTATTTTCAGAAACACCACGGATTGCTGCTACAGAAAAGTCTATCAAGCACGGAGATTGTCAGGCTAAAGGCAAAAACAGCGAGCCAGATGACGTAAATAGTTCTTTTGAAGGTGTTGGCAAAGAGACAGATGCAGGTACGCAAGCTCACGGCTTCGTAGGTGAGCCAATGGTCAACGAATCGGAGAAAGAAAATGATTGGATGGCCTATCTGAATAACATTGAGGACGACGATTGTAGTCCTTGCCCCACTGATGCTCTTCCTTCCCAGGAAGAGTAGTGGCTATTAACTTGTAGCATGTTTAGAAAGACTCGTAAATAATGAAAACTCAAAGAGGGCGTTGTTACCCATGTTGTATGGTTTCCTCATGTAACACAAAGAATGTGAAGGAGTTAGTTGTGGCTGACATCATGACACTTGGGATAACATGATGAGGTTGTCTTGAAATCCATATCTCGGCTTGTCATAATGAAAACAAGATCATTTTGACTTCTTTCATAGTGCTACCGACAAGACATCAAGAGAAACCCTTGCAATAGAAGCTTAAGGGTAAGGCTGTCATCATATCCCAAAACAGCGACTGTTGCTGTGCAGAGGCATCGTTTGCGCTTGCTAAAGGTTTAATACAAAGCAATGAACTTGTTCCCAAGACTTTTACCAAAGTCATGGAAGCTTTTGTTGCTCACTACACTTGCCACCTTGACTTCTTCATATCGGCGGCTCGCTTCATCTCCGGCCTGCCAGGCTTCACCCGAAACATTGCCCCATCGCTCTTTGTCTCTTGTCCAAGTTGTTCTTGTCCTTTGTTTTATTCTGCACACATACCATCTCTATGGACCCTACTTCCATAAAGCGCCATGCCAACTCGCGGCAGTCGTGGGTTCGCCAAAAACAAAAATCAGCCATGTCTATAGTTAAAAGAAGCATCCCCCGCAGCTCTCCTTCTGGAAATCTCCCAGGTACACGTAGTACGTCCTCTTGCTGTCTTTAACATTACTTCGCTCTTGTTTTCTTTGATGGTAAGAAGCACGCTAGATCGACTTCCTGGTCCGCTCTATCGTCTGTCTTCACGATAGCGGCTTTGGGTATTGTGGCAAGTGTCATGTACCAAGTCTAGTTATTCCCGTAATTCGCTTTAAGCCCATTGTCTCTAGCGTGGCGCTATTCGTCTACATCTCTATGCTTTCCCCTTCTCTGTGCAGAATTTGACCTTTTGATTAACCGTCACTGGCACAGTGTCTCCTCTACTTCTCCCTGCCGTAGCCTATAGGCCGGAGCAGGTCTTTGAGTCGTTTCAGCCCATATCTTCAGCGCTATGTCTTCCTGGCAAGAAGGAAAACGTGGGCGCAGATTACGATGCCCCTAAAACCATAGAGAACCTAAGACAAGATGAGAACGGGAATGCTCAAGTAACTCGGGCGTTGAACTCTGCCAACGCTTGGTCTCCCACCCCAAGCACCCGCTTGAGAGCTTCTCTGCCCCCGCCAAGCTTGCAAAAAAGTAATACAAGCCCCAACCGCATCTCGCCCCGCCGCCACCCGGAGCCTATTTTCATCCCAAGCCAGGATCAAACAGATTGCATGAGCTCGCATGCCCCCACAACAATCTACAGGACTGATGGTGCTGAGGCAGAATCGCATACTTCACCACCAAAACGTTCTTCAAGGATAGATGGTAGCGCTGTTCAACAAGCTGGTGCTAGCGGCTCTTTTGTTTCAACGCAGGATGATAACGGCAACGGAAAAACCAATTTGCCTACGCAGCTCATCATTTTGTCTAAATCTGCTGACATCAACCATACGGCCCAATCTCCGCATTCACAAATAGCCAACGTGACATCTGGGGCCTACTCTTCAGATCGTCCGCCCAGTCCCCCTGCTCTTGAGCCCACATCTCCCATGCATCAACCAGAACCTCTATCTCAATCTGATTCATGCGCGACCTCTGATATTCCTGTCCTACCAATTGACCATGCTCATGTTTGCTGTAGATGCGCAGTAGCGCACGCCCCGCCCCAGTCTCTCGCTCTTCGCTCACGCCCCCAAATGCTACTCCTCGGTGGGATGGCCTATGACTGCTCAGAAATCCGCCTCATGGCTTCGGAGATACTTGCGTGTCGCAGCAGCGGTGAGCTCCCCTTCAGCACTGCTCCATTGACAGACCCCAAGATAATTGTCGAAGACTGGGGTATTCTACAGATCCTCCGTCTTTCGCGTGGCAACCCCAACAAGAGACCATCTCCCGACTACGAGCGGTTGCGGACCGAGATTAAGAAGCTCTTCACTGAGCGTGATTCTGATCGCTCTGATGAGGCAGCACAAAATGCGGCGAAGGAGAGAATTAGGTTCTTCCTAAGTGCAGCCGCCAAGGAGGGTTCAGAGCTGCATGAGATACTCAACAGGTCCGATAAAACACCAGAAGCATACAACAACAGTTCTGCAAACCAGAGGTCAGCTAGTTTGAACATCCCAAAGGAAAGCTGGATTGTCAGCCACCATAGTGATGCCTCAGTACCACCAACATCACAGTCTTTTCGTCGCAAGAGCCAGCCTCCCATGGGTACACCCGCACCTTTGACAGCCCATCTACCCGCATCTGCATGGACGCCACACCATGCAGTGCCGCCATACAGCAGCCTTCATAGTGGAGTGCCTCTTGCCGCTGAAATTCAGAGTATTATTAAGGAAACAGTCAGGGACACTGTGAACGAAGCAATGCAGCCAATCCAAGAATTCAGAGAGTGTATAGCCAGTATGCGCGACGAAATGTCGCAACTCGTACAAACACACCTGCTCACTACGGATCGGCTCGAGTCCATGCATGGAAGTGCAGAGGTCCTAGCCGAAGTTGCTAATGCAATTCCTATGCAGCTAGAGAAGGCACTTGGGGATGTACAAGCGGCTCAGTGTGAGGGGGTTGAGAGCCTGCGGCTTGAGCAGCTACATCTTCAAGAAGAAATGGCAGGGAGCATTGACGAAGCTGCAGATGCAATTGCTGCTGATGTGGAACAACGGGTCAGACAGGGCTTGGAGGCACAGATGTCTATGTGGTTTAGCCAGCTTGAGGAGATTCACCACTAGGGACACGGTGGAGGGATGCTATAGGCCATCACTTATACCCTACGTGCAGCAGGGAAAAGGTTGCTTGCTCACTCGAGTTGTGCAATATTTGTGGCTTAAGTGAGTATCGCTTCCCTACGCACGACGAGAGCACCCAACGTCTTCATGCCATCCATAGTCATTGCTGTAGTGGTAGAATGAGTGCATCATGATGAATGTACAGTCAGTCCTATGTATCACGTGACTGTGAAAAAATATGCAACTGTCTGCTGTATCACTCATTACTTTCCTTGCGAAAAGAACCTACTAGAAGAAAGTTCAGTCCTGAAGATGCAGGGCGGGAAAGAATGCACTGTCTAACGGGGAAGTCAAATATTTTCTCTCCACTGCAATTACCCTCATGGGCCATAGAAGCTTCTCCAATTTTCGTCGGCCATCCATCAGATTCCGTTCCTTCGCCCATGCTTTTTTTTTCTCCTTCCCCAGCCCATCTCAGCGTCCCATCACGGTACAAGGTACTTGCAAACTTCAGTTCCCAGGCAAAAATTCTTTTCTGAATCCTCTTGCACTCTTTTTCTTCCTTCTTTTTTCTTTCTTCTCTCCTCCAAGGCAAACCATCTATCTAGGATTGCTCTGTGTACTACTACATATTACGACGATTTCTTTTTGCTTTTGATTCCTTTTGTCCCTCGATTCATTTCCCTTTTTTGTACTAATACCCTTCGTCCTTTATTCATTTCTGTTCGTACCTTCACAATGCAGCGTGCTTTCTCTGCTCGTTCTCGCCAGACCGCTCTGGCCTCGGCCTCTCGACTCCGGACCGTCCAGCAGACTCGTTTCATCCACAAGGTTCGTCTCTCCCTCGCTCTTTTCCTTTGATTTCGCCGACGTCCTTTTGTTGATTGCCGCTCTAGTTGCCCAGTAATCGGACCGCCTCCGCTTACTACCCGCTCGTTTACCCTGGCCGAATGCTAACCCTGATAATCTTTCGTTTAGGAGCTTAAGTTCGGTGTTGAAGGCCGTGCCGCCCTTCTGGCCGGTGTCGAGACTCTGGCCAAGGCTGTTGCTACAACTCTAGGTCCCAAGGGCCGCAATGTGCTTATTGAGTCGAGCTTCGGCTCTCCCAAGATCACCAAGGGTATGCATGCCCATCTTCTCATCCCCCCACTTGCTCTAGTTCTTGTTCCCCGATCTATCCAGTTATCTAGCTACTAACTATTCTTTTTTTTTCTACCTACAGACGGTGTGACTGTTGCCAAGTCCATCACCCTTAAGGACAAGTTCGAGAACCTCGGTGCCAAGCTCCTCCAGGATGTTGCTGGCAAGACCAACGAAACTGCCGGTGACGGTACTACTACTGCTACCGTTCTGGCCCGCGCCATCTTTTCCGAGACTGTCAAGAACGTTGCTGCTGGCTGCAACCCCATGGATCTACGCCGCGGTATCCAGGCTGCCGTTGACGCTGTCGTCGAGTTTCTGCAGAAGAACAAGCGTGACATTACCACTTCTGAGGAGGTCGCCCAGGTCGCCACCATCTCCGCCAACGGCGATACCCACGTCGGCAAGATGATTGCCAATGCCATGGAAAAGGTCGGTAAGGAGGGTGTCATCACCGTCAAGGAAGGCAAGACTCTGAATGACGAGCTCGAGGTTACCGAGGGCATGCGCTTCGATCGCGGCTTCGTCTCTCCCTACTTCATCACCGATGCCAAGTCGCAGAAGGTCGAATTCGAGAAGCCCTTGATCTTGCTGTCCGAGAAGAAGATTTCTGCTGTCCAGGACATCATTCCTGCTCTGGAGGCTTCCACCCAGCAGCGCCGCCCTCTGGTCATCATCGCCGAGGACATCGACGGTGAGGCTCTGGCTGTCTGCATTCTGAACAAGCTGCGCGGTCAGCTTCAGGTTGCTGCTATCAAGGCCCCTGGCTTCGGTGACAACCGCAAGTCCATTCTCGGCGATCTTGGTGTCCTGACCAACTCTGTTGTTTTCTCCAACGAGCTGGACGTCAAGCTAGAGAAGTTGACCCCCGACATGCTGGGCTCCACTGGCTCTATTACCATCACAAAGGAGGACACCATTATCCTCAACGGCGATGGCTCTCGTGAATCCATCACCCAACGCTGTGAGCAGATTCGTGGCGTCATGGCTGACCCCACCACCTCGGAGTATGAGAAGGAGAAGCTCCAGGAGCGCCTGGCCAAGCTGTCCGGCGGTGTTGCCGTCATCAAGGTCGGTGGTGCCTCGGAGGTTGAGGTTGGTGAGAAGAAGGACCGCTTTGTTGATGCCCTTAACGCCACCCGTGCTGCTGTCGAGGAGGGTATCCTGCCCGGCGGTGGCACTGCCCTGATCAAGGCGTCTGGCCAGGCCCTAAACGACATCAAGACTGCCAACTTTGACCAGCAGCTCGGTGTGTCCATCATCAAGAGCGCGATCACTCGCCCTGCCAAGACCATCATTGAGAACGCCGGCCTAGAAGGTGCCGTTGTTGTTGGCAAGATCCAGGACGACTTCGGCAAGGAGTTTAACAAGGGCTTCGACTCATCCAAGGGCGAGTACGTTGACATGATCGCTTCCGGTATCCTGGACCCCTTCAAGGTTGTCCGCACTGGCCTGATTGACGCCTCAGGTGTCGCATCGCTGCTGGGCACTACCGAGGTGGCCATTGTTGATGCTCCCGAAGACAAGGGCCCTGCTCCCCCCATGGGCGGCATGGGTGGCATGGGCGGCATGGGCGGTATGGGCGGCATGATGTAAGAGGCCTAACCCAAGAGCAATATCTTGCTTCTAATTTCCTCTTGCCTCTTGCATTGCGTGCTGGTCCTTCTCGTCATTATCTTGCCATCTTTTTCTTTGATTTTTAGGCTTGTGATCTTGCGTCTTTGCTTTTTGTTGTTGTTTCGCCTCTATTCTTATTCTATCTCACTTTTGAGAGCAGCCTGGGGACTTGGCTTTGCAGTCTTTTTCCCATGTTGGCCTGTACACTATCATTTACACTTGCACCCTCTCCACCTCTTTCCTCCCCGTCATATCCTCTCTCTCTTTTTAGGACGAAATATGCCTTATGTATCATAGACACAGTGTAACACACAAAAATAAACCCGGGTATTGTACCAAATCTAGCAACCAAGCCGAATGCAGGACAGTTTCCATGTTACGTGATCTGGTGGGAATGAACATGTAAATATGTAGGCACATGTCATTATTGCGATGCTTCGTTGGGCTGTCGGTAAACCCTAACCCTTAGTATTCCCCTCCTTTCCCCTTCCATCTGAACACCTTTGTTCTTTAGAATATCTAACCCTCATCATGACTTCCCCCCCCCCATCGTGCTCTCTCCCGCAGCCTACCAAGCAGCAAGGGGGGTGAAGCCCCGACCTTCCTTTTCCAATGGCTTGCTTGGTTGGTCTCGGGAAAGAAAAAGTCGCTACCTAGTCTGGTGGTTTCCCTCTCTTACACGTATGCCTTTTTGACCCCTCTAACATCACGTGATCTTGTGCGAAAACAAAGGGAACAAAGGATTCTAGTGCGTGTTGTATTAGAATTACAGTTGACGATACGAGAATGCTAGAGACGAGGGGTTGAAGGTCGAAGTCAGGTGCTCTTTCCCCAGTACGAATTATAAGATAGTCATCCAAGATTTCAACTCATTGCCGTCACGGGTTGTTAGACGAAAAGGGGAGAGGGACCTAGAGAAGGAAATTTAGAGTGGCCTACAAGCTACATTCATTACCTTGCATGTGCTAAAAGCGAACCATAGCTGCTATAGCTTCCCATGGCTTCCTCCGCACTTGAAGAACAAGAGCAAGAGTGAGCCACACACCCCGCTTCCCTTCCTCCCCTCCTACTCTTCTTTTCCATCGCCTTTCAGGCCTTCTTTTGCCTTGTCCAATTCGGATTCCTGCCTTTTTTATCTTGTTTTTTCCTGCCTTCCTCTTTTCCTCCCCTTCCCGCTGCTGCATTTGCTGAACAGCCTTCTTGCTAGCTATTTTTCTACTAGCTTCCTTCCTTGTCTTGTTGATCTCCTTCTTTCCTTTTCCATTCTTCCTCTTTTTTCTTCCGTTTTTCTCTCTTCCACAGCCTTTTCTTTTCTCTTTTTCTTTTTCTTTTCTTATCCATCACCAAAAAATTTCTTCACGATGGTGAGTTTTATCGTCTTCCTTTTCATGTTCTATTGCAGCTTGTTTTCATTTACAGCTACAATCCTTCCTCTGCTCTGGAGAACTTCATCCTAATGGTCGAGCAAAAAAAGCTGTCTCTGGTAGTGGTGTTGGTGAGGGGGGGCGGGGGGCAGAGAGAGAAAGCTTCCTGCTCGTGTTCGTGACACGCTGAGGACAGACTTTGAATTGTCTTGCTATTAAGCAAGAGGCTTCTTTGCCTTGTCTCTTGTAGTCCTCATAACAGCTTTCGTTCTAGCCAGAGCGGGCCCAAAAAGCACGGGGCTACTAGACCCTCCTTCATCATCACCGCACCGCCTACACTTCACGATAGTGGCCACAACAGTCACTGCACACATCTTAGTATGAACGCGATTCGCTAACTGGCTTTATTTCTGGCGCATTATAGTCTCAGTCCGGGTACGTTTACTTCGCTTAGCTTTTTTCCCACCTCTGTTCGCCGCTGCTAGCTCCCGACTTTGCCTCTGTGTGGCCTTTTGCTGTGCTGTTTTTTACTGGTTCCCCCCAGCCTTGCAGCCAATAAATCGTCATCCCCTTCCGATTCGCCCGATTTATATCCGTATTGAGCCCCCAACCCATTACCGCCTTCTGTCCCTCCATGTGTGTGCTTCTCCGTTGCTATAATTCTTCGCCGCCTTCTTTTTGGCTAGCTACATGCGCCAACTGTGCTTGCCTTTCCTCGAACCCCCTCCTTTTTTTTTTCGCTTATAGCGAGCGCTGCGTCGAGGCCGAGCTATCTATCCAATCACATCAACCATTCGAGGCGCATATGATACCCTCATTCTGCTAGAGTCTGCTGGCTCTTGCTGTTTATCCGCTTTGTACCTGCTATCACCAGCAGCCTGCTTTGTCCTGCCAATCAATCATGCGCGAACCCCTCACCTGCATTAAAAAATCGAACCCCTCATCCACACACACTGTTCTGCACCCCAACGAAAGACCCCGCCATCATCCTCCATTCTACATTTTGACGGCCTGCATAAAAATGGACAAGTCTGGTTATTTTTGGTCTATCGATGCCCGTTAGACAGCATCCAAGCCAACTCTACCACTATTCTGTCCCGCTCAATCCTCCTCCAGTTATTCATCTCGAAGAACAGTGTTTAAAGGCCACCAAGACAAGGCTTGTGCAAACACCCTGGTACCTTTTTCTTTATTTTTCTCTTCAGCCTCGACTTGATGGCGCAGGAAGATGCAGCCCAATAGCCTTAAAAAGGGGTTGGCAGGAGAGAAAGGGGACCAAAACACACACAGGCAGCTTAAGCTGAACCCTTTCGCCCACACAACTTTCTTGCAGCTGCCAGCAAGCACTAAGTACCTGCAGTGTGATGTGGCGTGGTAATGGACTGCGGATGACTCTATTTAATATGACAGGCAAGGCGGGACATGACAAAACTGCAGTTGGAGCTGCGGCTAGGACTATAGCAACGGCGGCGATAACGATATCTGCGCCTGCAGGATATGCAAGACAGAGAAACGGACAAACAGCAACACATCAGTGGCATGTGGTAGGGAACTAAGCTACATTGCGCGATAGAGCCAATGCCATAATACGCCCGTTTAGGCTCGAATTAAGGCGGCATTAACTACACATTATTTTCTCTTTTATCCAGGCATTGCTAACAACGCCCTCTTTCTTTTCCTTTTTTACAGAGCCGCCGTTTCGCAGGAATGCATCACCATGTACAATGAGCTAAAGCTCAACAAGAAGTACAAGTACATCATCTTCAAGCTGTCCGACGATAACAAGCAGATTGTTGTTGACGAGGCTTCGGAAAACGATGACTGGGAGGCTTTCCGTAACAAGCTGATGAGTTCGACCACCAAAAGCAAGAGTGTATGTCTTCTGCTTATGCCTCTTCTTCAGTTCCAAACTCGCTAACAACCACTCTCTCGATGTAGGGCGTTGTCGGCAAGGGCCCCCGCTACGCCATCTACGACTTCCAGTACACCCTGGCCTCTGGCGAGGGTGAGCGCAACAAACTGGCTTTCATTGCCTGGTCTCCCGATGATGCTGGCGTCATGGTAAGTCCATTAAATTTTCTCATTTCCCACTACTGCCTACCAACTAATGCATGCTAACCGCTTTTCCCTCTCATAGGCCAAGATGGTGTATGCCTCCTCAAAGGAGGCTCTCAAGCGCTCTCTGAACGGTGTTGCTGTCGAGCTGCAGGCCAATGACTCGGACGATATCGAGTTTGGTCAGATCATCAAGACGGTTAGCAAGGGCAAGGCTTAAGCAAATAGAGCAGGGTCTTCTTTGTTTCTGTTTGTCTTTCATCCTTCCCAACCTAAGTCATGCACAACTACATACCTTTTTTTCCAACTTAATCAAACATACCATCTTGTCATCTGCAGCTCTTATGAATCTCAACTGGACAACTTTGTTTATGTCACTGATGAGAGGAAAGCAAATAAAAAAGACGAGCACCACCATACCCCATTATCTGCCGTTCTTCACTCAATTCCATGTCACGGCAAATCCACTCTTCCCCGGCCTCGCCCCCCCCCCCAAATGTCTTCCCTTCGTCGTTACAGCATTGCTGGAATCTGTTCTTCTACTAGAGCTAAGTTCAGGCTCAATATTGCCATTGGCCAACTATTTCTTTGCTCCTAGGTTTCTATCTTGGTATTTTTCTTACTTTTACCTACTGTGATGTGTACTTGTCTTACTGTATTCGCAAACCGTTCAAAGTCATAAACTTTAGTAATGTACAAAGATGCCCACTACAATTACATGTAGGTGCGTTTTGCCCGTCAGGTTGTCTCGTTGATTGTAGAGTGTTTTCATTTCGTCATCAGAATAAACAAACCTAGCGGTCCCCTTTTAGGCCTAAACAATGTATCTACTCTTACTCCTTCGCTGTGTAACTAGATTTAAACGTGGCTAGAAGATCTGCTGCTGCCTTTTCATCCTTCAGCTTGGACATTAAGAATACCTGCAACTCAGCCCAAAACTCGTCCTTTTTGAGGACGTTCTCGGGGTCCAACGCCGCCTTGTCAGCCGCCGCCACAGGCTCGTCCTTGGGCAAGGATGCCGCACCACCGAGAATCATGATACCCAACTCAATAGATGTTTGTGCCTCGCCTGCTAGATCCTTGAGCGTTTTACTATCAACCACTGGCTTCTTTTGAAATAGTACCTTGATCTTTGCCAAAGCCGCACCCGTGCGCTCAGCCACCACTGCCCGCAAGTCCGCGACCGAGACCGTTAGCGGCTGTGCAGCCAGTGAGATATCCAGTGGCGGGTTTCGCGCAGACTTGAGCGACACGCCGATGCTGCGCTCAGCGCCTGGTGCGAGGACGGTGCGCTTCGACATGGGCGTGGGCATTTTGGGGAGCGTATACTGTGTGTACGAAGGTTATGGTTAGCTTTGGGAAGATGATGAACGGACAATAACTAGGATAGCGAGATGGTGAGGGGCATGGAAAGGTATTTTATGTCTATCACATACAGCGGGCCGGCTTGGGAAGCGACGTGGATCTTCCACATGATCGGCTGTCAGTGTTATGGGCAGGACGGCGAGGCGATCCAGGAAGCCCTGGGCGAAGGAGACTTGAGTAGCCATGGCAGAGATTGATCGAGATTCAAGAGATGCAATAGAAAAAGGTACAATAAAAGAGGGGATAGAGAAAGGCAAGCGATTCCGTATTGATTCGTGATATTGTAGTGCACTAGAGTGCAAGGCGAAGAGCTCTAGAGTTCCTTGTGTTACTCTAAGAAAGCTAAGGCAGCCCCACCTTCAGCCAGCCAGAGCCAGACCTCAAAGCCCAGACCCCAGTCTTTATCTCCACGTGATCAGAGCCAAACATCTTATCTAATGATCCTTCAGAAAAAAAGTTTCGGCGGGCCTATGTTCTTCGGTCGCTGCAGTTCAATTTTTCTCTTAGCAGCCAGAACATCCACACGATCAAATCATACTCTCTCTCCCTCTCCCTCTCCCCTCCTCAGAGCACCTCCAGCCAGTGCTATTCTTCCTTTTACGTCTTCCCTTACTGTCCTTCATTTTCTCTTTAGTTTGTTTACCGCAGGCTCTACTTGATTCCCCCAAAAACTGTTGCCGTTGTTTATTGTTTTGTCTCTCTTGCTTCATTCATAATGGGTGTCGGTCGGCGTATGGGCAAGAAACAGGGCATCCCTCAGGCCCTGTCCGAAGAACACTTTGCCAAACTCAAGCGCAAGGCCGGTCTTCCGGTTGATGAAGTTAGCGATGAGCCCGAGAAGAAGCGGAGACGAGGCGCCAAACGTGCGGCCGTGGAAAAGGCCAAGCAAGACAAGGAAGAGGAACGAGTGTCACGCACTGCCAAGAAGGCCCTCGAGGCCAAGTCCAAGAAGGCTGCCGCCGCCGCGCTAACTGCCGCTGCCTTCCCCACCCCCAAGAAGGCCTCCATTCCAGCCAAAGCCAAGAAAGCCAAAAAGACAAAGGTTTCCCTCGCCCCCTCATCCGATGAAGAGGACGAGGAGGAGGATGAAGACATGGCTGACGAGTTCCCCGATGCCGAGGTTGACGACTCCGACGACGGTGAAGAGCCCCTGAAGCTGCGCGACGACTTCCTCGGCTCTGACTTGGATGACAATGACGAAGGGGATAACGACGTGTACGACTCGGACGAGGATCAGACTCATGGAGGCAAGATGGTCTTCTCCGAAGACGAAGACGAGTCTGAAGGCGAGGAACGCCTAACAAGAGCCAACATTGCTGCCATGTCACGTAAGATAGACGAGGAACGCGCTCGGGAGGAGGAGGCAGCTGAAGCCGAGATGCGCGACATGCAGACCAACATTGACGGCGACGACCGGCCCAAAATTCTTGATAGCGCTGATAACGACGAAGACGATCTCGACGGCGAAGACCCGTTATATGCCAAGCCCAAAGCTCTTCTAGCCCCCGATCTACAACTACTGCGTACTCGCATTACCGAGACTATCCGCGTGCTTGATTCGTTCAGTCAGTTAGCCGAGCCTGGCCGCTCGCGCTCTGAATATACTGCCCAACTGATCAAGGATATGTGCTCCTACTACGGCTACTCACAGTTCCTGTGCGAGAAGCTATTTGCGCTGTTTCCACCTCGCGAGGCCTTTGCTTTCTTTGAGGCCAACGAAAGCGGTCGTCCCGTTGTCATTCGCACCAACACCTTGCGAACCCACCGCCGCGATCTAGCCCAGGCCCTGATCAACCGCGGCGTCACGCTAGAACCCGTTGGCAAATGGAGCAAGGTTGGGCTGCAGATCTTTGAAAGCAATGTCCCGCTTGGTGCTACGCCCGAGTATCTGGCCGGCCACTACATTCTACAGGCCGCTTCGTCATTCTTGCCCTGTGTAGCACTGGACCCCCAGGAGAACGAACGTGTGCTTGATATGGCCGCCGCGCCTGGAGGCAAGACGACTTATCTGGCTGCCATGATGAAGAACACGGGCTTTGTGCTCGCTAACGATCCTAACAAGTCTCGTGCCAAGGCTTTGATTGGTAATGTGCACCGTCTAGGCTGCCGCAATGTAGTTGTGTGCAACCATGATGCCCGGGACTTCCCCAAGCCCATTGGCGGCTTCGATCGTGTCCTACTAGATGCGCCTTGCTCCGGAACAGGCGTTATTAGCAAAGACCCGTCAGTAAAGACAAACAAGACAGAGCGCGACTTCCAGACGCTACCGCACACACAGAAGCAGCTTCTACTAGCCGCCATCGACTCCGTCAACCACGCCAGCAAAACGGGAGGCTACATTGTCTACTCAACCTGTTCAGTCACGGTTGAGGAAAACGAGCAGGTCGTGCAGTACGCTCTAAGCCGCCGGCCCAACGTGCGTCTCGTCGACTCGGGCCTGACCTTTGGCAAGGAAGGCTTTACTTCCATCGGTGGCAAGACCTTTGACCCGTCGCTGAAGTTGACCCGTCGTTACTACCCCCACACGTACAACGTCGATGGCTTCTATGTAGCCAAGTTCCAGAAGTTTGCCGCAACGCCGGCCAAAGCCATGCGTTCCGATGCTAGCTCGTCCGCTGCCCCTACAAGTGATGACGACCACGCCCCGGTTGTCGACGAGGACGGGCTGGGTGCTCAGATGGACAAGGAGAACGAGGAGGTCGCAGCAAACGACTTTGGCGGTTTTGACGAGGAGGAAGATAACAAGCTTATTGAAAAGGCGAGACGCAATTCCATGCGTCGGCGCGGCTTTGACCCCCGGGCTTCGGTGACGAAGAAGAAGGACGGAAAGAAGACCGAGGAAAAAACTGAGGAGAAAACTAGAGAAACGAAGGCCAGCGAAAAGACCGAGAAAAAAAAAGCAGACAAGGCGAACAAAAAGGAAGAGGACGCCAACATTAGCAAGCCTAACGTTGCCCAGCAAGAAGCCAAGGCCACCAAGAAATCCAAAAAGGCCAAGAAGACAGCCAAGTAAAAGACTTCTACCGAAGACGGACTTGCCCTCATAGACTAACTACACGCTCTTTTTGTCTCTTCATTCCCCTGTTCTTTCTTTATATGTACTCATTTTATTTTTCAGCGTTGGTAATAAAGGGCAGAAAGCGGTTTTGAAAACAAAAGTATGAAATCATACCTCTTCTAGTTGTGTTGTGTTCTATTGCATGTTTACCCATTGAAGTCACATAATCCTACATAGGCAAAACAAGATCTATCACCAGATCGACATCTATAAGAGTAGAGTAGAACAGGGAGCTCAAAAGCTCAGATAAGGAGAGAAAAATAAAAAGAAGAAACAATGTCGATAGAGAAACAAATCGTTGCGTCGTCAGTCATGATAGCAGAGAAAAGAAGGGGTAAAAAAAGCACAGCAACAGAGAAAAAGGGCAACAAAAAACCACCAGCAGAAGGATATCAAGCATAGTTTTCTCCGATCCCAAAGCCCGCCAGCTTGTGTATAGTAGAAAGGAAAGAATAAAAGACAAAGGAAAAAAAACAAATAAAAAGAAGAGGAGATACTTTATCTTGGTATAGCCGTGAAGCTCAAGAGTCTCGAAAGAAAAGGAAACAGAACGCCAGGCCAATAACATAGATGCGGAAGGGTTAGTGGCTCTACCCTGTATCACAAAAGATAAAAGGCTTCGTTTCCGCTCAAACTCGCCCACGTTAGGGTCGGTTGAGGCTTCAAGCCCAACAAGGGCCACCTCAGCTCAGCCACCTACTTAGTGATAATCACCAACCACCAAATCTCGCAGCGTCCAGCGCCAACTCTCCTTGTCTCGGCGTCCGATTGAAGCTGCCAGCCAGCGCTCACACTTTTTGCGCCAGCGCTCTTCTTCTTCACGTTGGCGGCGGACAAACTCAGGGCCGACGTCAAACTCTTCACCAACCATCCACTCATCTTTAACATCGCTAGCTCTACCACCGCCAGGTGTTAGCTCGCCTGAGTCTGCAGAGTTATCCATAAGGTCAGGAATATCTTTGAACGGGTCCTCATCGCTATCTTGGTCGCCGTCAATGCTATCAAGAGCGTCGCTTTGTGAGCCTGCTGCGCTGTACAGGTTTGAGTTCGAGTGCCTGCTTCTAGCACCTCGCTGGTTCTGGCGCTGGCTAATTTTGAGCCAGCACATGTTCTGCGGATCGAACACCATGCCACCAACCACCTGAATGCCTTTGGTAGCGCTAATATTTGTAATAAGTGCGGGGCGAGGAGTGCTAGTCTCTTTATCCCGCACCACCATCTGGGGGATCGTGACAGCCAAAGGCGACGGAGCCGCAGGAGGGGGTTCAAAGGCCGCAAGGGCTGTGTCGTTGCCCTCCCAGCGATAGGTATCAGGGTTGTAGCACATACCGTCTTGGTCTGAAAAGAAAGAAAACAATGTTAGCTTTTTCACTGTGCACTGCCTAGCACCCAAAACATTCAACATGACCTACTCTTTGGTTCTCTCGAATTTCCCATGTTGGTGATCAGTTGCGGCTTTTGCTGCGTCTTCTTTGACGTCTTACGTGATCGCACTGGACTAGGAAGGCCTGGGCTAAAGTTGCTTCGGTTTGAGAGCTGAGCCACGCGTGGAGTCGGATACTGCATGGTCGGGGCTCCATGCGAAGGGGCCCTTTGTGCCAAGGAAGCCTCACGGGCAATGCGGCTTGAAGCCGTGTCCCGGGCAAATCGGGGCGTATAACTACCAGAAGTAGAAGAGGTTGGTGTGAAAGGAGCAGGAGACGGGGTTGTCGTACGCTGCTCAGGCTGGATGTTTCCATATAGCTTGCCCCGCAAAGCCGCCTTGGGCCCACTAGTAACAGGCGCCTTAACAAACTTTGCTTCAATAGTAGCGGAAGTTGGCAGGTCGTCAAAAGCATCCAACTCATGACCATCGCCGAAGTGACGGGTTTTAGGCTTGTTGAACTGCCGCCACGATGAATCCAGAGTAGCCTTTTCATGCGCACGGTAGCGTCGCGGACTAGGCGATCGCGTGCCAGTGCGAGAAATGTTCCGAGATGTTGGCCGACTGTCTAAGTAGACTTCACTAGTATGTCTACGTATAACGCGAGGGCCCTTGGGGGCTACATTTTGCGATTGCGAATGCGATGATACGCCAGGGGGGATAAAAGGTGCAGGCTTTCGAAGCCCAGTTGAGCTAGAAATCTCAGCTACCGCGGGTGTTTTTGGTCTTATAAGCGAAGACGGTCGACTTGAGTTAGGGGTTACCAGGTCAGACCGGGAAGAAGGACGGTTAAAGCTAGAATTTAATCCTGCCGACTTGGCCGATTGCGGGCCTCTCATAACTGGAAGCGATCGCTTCAGACGGAGCAGCTGTGCATTGGTAGTATAGGCCTCGCGCAAGTTTGAATTTGAGTTTTTGTTTATAAGCTCTCGTCTTCTAGGGGTGTTAGAGGAAATCGACGAGGTTGAGGACATGGGTGTGGTGGGCGTAGCCAGACTAGACACAGAAGACTGTGCAGAATGGCCAACTCGACTTGCAGAAAGACGGTTAGCGCGCTGTTGAATAGGGCCGCCACTCTCGGAAACAGGCTCAAGAGAAAGATGTGAACCTCCATGCCCATGGCTAAGTCTTGGTAGTCGAGATTGTGATTGGGGTTGTTGATGGCCAAGATTTTTACTATTGGAAAAAGTGATGGATGCAGTAGTCTTGATACGTGGTGGGATTTTATCCCGTGATGTTTTGCGTTTGATGTTTTTATGTGCTGTGATTTTGCGTGCGTCAATGGCGCCGTCCCCGAACTCAAGACCATCAAGGAGATCCTCATGATCGGTAGAGGGTGTCTGGACCGAAGCCCAAGGAGATGGCGTAGGTTCTTCAAGCTTTGGATCAGGAGAGTTACTTTTTCTGCGGTCACCTAGCCCTTTAAGACGGTCATCCAGGTTAAGCAAGCCTGGGGGCAAAACTAGCCCATCAAAGGTATCATCTTCACTCTCGACAGTCATAGAGCTAGCAACACTAGGGCTAAGAGCGGATGCTGATGAGCTTCGCGCGGAACGCTGTTCACGCTTTGTTCCGCCATATCTCGTGCCAAGGCTCCCACTCCCATCCCCCCAGTCAAGGTCGTCGTTGTGAGGAGCTAGCCCGGGAATGTCACGACCTTTTCTCAGACTCAGCTTGCAGTCTGATGGCAGCTGCAGATCTGCTTCGAAGTCGTCGTCAGCAGTGGCGGGGGGTGGAGCAGCAGCGGGTGCTGGTGACGAGATATTTTGAAAGGATGTTGCGGGAGTAATGAGAGAAAGCGGCTTCCGTTGTTGGCGCTTAGTGACCTTGATTGTATCGCCCCCAAAAAAGCCATCGTCGTCATCGTCACGAAATCGGTCAAGATTTATCGGGGCTGGCTCCGCACGTGTGCTTGGAACGGGGCTACGTCTTGGGCTTCGGCTCGTGTCGAGGTCGGGCGGCATCTTCAGGGGAGCAGAGTTGGCATCAGAAGCCATAGAATTCAAAGAAGAGCCGCTGACCTGGCGGAGAGTCTCGGGGAACTTGGAGCTATCTTGCTGCTTAAGCGAAAGCGCCTGGCTCGATTCAGGAAATTCTAGATCGACCTCCCAGCCGTCCTGGGAAACCTTTTTACCCTTTCGCCCTCCAAGTCTGTTGATAGAGCCACCCATGAGAGCAGACGGGGGGATATTTTGGGGTAGAGGTATGCCCAAGTTAGCGGCTGCCTTGATAGCATCCAAAGTGGATCTCTCGTCTTCAGGGAGAAAGATGTGCCTCTCTTCGCCATTGAGAGATTCTCGCTCAGAGCGAAAGGAGATGTGTGAAGAGTGCGAGTCTCTGCGATTGGAAGTCGAGCTAGGAGACCGGGGCATAGCGGGGCCTGCCGACTGTCGCCCGCTTTGGGTAGTGTGGAAGCTAATATCATCGTCAAGAAGGAAGTCGTCATCATCCCAGTTTTCAATGTCAGCATCAGCAACAACAGGCTCACGCTGCTTCAGGCAGAGAGACTCCATGATGCCAAGGTATGTATGCTTATGTGTGCACGCGGTTATTTAGGAAAAAATAAAGGACAGCGCAAGTTCACAAGGTTTTTTTTTTTCAGAGTCGTGATCGGTGGCGTCAAAGTCAACAGATCATGACGAGAAATGAGAGCTATGCGGTTCTGAGAACGAAAGTTGCAAAGCCGAGGGCGTGCTTCTCGAAGAGCTATGGCTTGTGCTAATTTTTCGCTTTCGGATAGAGGCGTGATTGTTTTCGAAGTGAAGAAGTAAAAGCAGCAATTCAGACTGGGCAAACGAGAGAATGAGAGAATAATAGGAGATTTCAAGCTGGCTGAAGCAAAAATCGTAGATCGCAGTTGAAGTAGACACAGAAAAAAAAAAGAGGAATAATATAAAGAGCGACGATGAATTTACAAAGAAAAAAAATGAGTGTGCGCAAGAAAAAAAAGATTGAAACTGGGAATTGAAGAAGAAAAAAAGGAAGAGACCGAATAAGATTGTGCTTCTTCCGTCGCTCAAAGAAAATCGAATATGCTCAGAAAAGAAAAAGAGAGAAAATAAATGCTGAAAGGGGATTTCGTGATCTTTTTTGGGGGTTTCGTATGGCTGTTGGAGTGGATAATGGCCCAAGTTCTACGTCAGGCAGATCAAGGTAGGGGGGAAGGAATAAACAGAGAACTGGTAATCACACAAACGGCAAAGCAAACGGATGAGAAAAAAAAAAACAAGGAAAGCACAAGCAGCACAAAAATAGGATAGGCAGGGAATAAAATAACAGAAAACAAGGGCAACTGCATTTTTCATTGTTTTGTGCAAATTCAAAATATGAAAAACACGATGGCTGAATGAGAAGGAGCAGAAAACCAGGAATGCAAGTGGCTGGTCATGCACAAAAGCCAAACGCACAAATGAAGTTTCGCCGAGCCCACACTTGTGCTACAGTAGCGAAAATAGTTATGCATCCAACAGGGGGCATATTGCACACAACTTCCTTGCACAATTGTTGACTATTATACAATGTGCATATCCACGAGGCCAGGCGAAGCACATAACAGCTCCAGGCTACTTTCTTTGCCCAGACATTAAATGAAGAAATTTATCTTCTGACTTTTCTAGTCAATAAACAAAGAGAAGATCTCTCTAGCTTGTCTTTTAGTTGGCTGTTCCACTCGCGTCAATCCCGTTACATATTTTCACCAATAAACAAAATTAACAACATATAACATCCAACTTAGGGGCTTTGTCTTGTTTACTTTCAGGACTTTCTTTGTTGACAAACTTGGTGGCAAAGTAGTCTCATGGACAACGTGTGTTTCTCCAGCCCCACACACTGTATTTCAACTGCCAAGTAGGCTTGCCTCAGTGTCCACAAAGCTCATAAATACCGTGCATCAGCTGGCGCACACTGTAGCTACCCGAGAGAACAGACGACTTGTTAAATTGGTCCAACGGCACAGATCTTGTCCTCAAAGGCAAAGAAAATACCGTTGCCATAATGAAGGGGCACCTGTGATGCTTTAAGCACGCACTGCTCTAGCCTCTTTTCACATGCCACTCCGCTTGCGGGAGCTTAACGATGAAACAACAGCCATGACAAGCAGTGAATTTGTTTACATGGGAAAGTTTGTGTTGAGCTATATGCATGTATCCTTGGCCATCAGTGTTTGCTTTTACATGGCTGGTGTAAATTGCAGACAGATGTGATTAACATGCATATGCACGAATCACTGATGCATGTATTCTCTTTAGCCACTTTTGAACATTAGTATGTGTAAGGGTTAAAGGCCAATGCACATTGTGGCGCACAAGCAAAAGGACTCAAGACAACGTTGTGGCGTGAGTAGGATTGTGGCGCTGCTGCCTATCTCGGGGTGTACGATACAAGTCGATGGGATATTGTTCTTATTTGACGGCGCAACTTTTCTTTTTCTTTCTTGATTTCTACTGGAATCCATACTACAAAATACCGTCTATATATAAAAACTTGCTGACCCTCATGGCCCCCTTGGAACACATCCTTCGGTTCGCTGTAGCTGATGATGAAGACTCATCGTTTGTGCTTGTCCAGGCTATGCAGACTGGTGACTCCCTACTGGACCTCAAGCTGGTCGGGACTGAAGGTGTAGCACCATATACGGCTTATAGTATGTCGCTTAGCATTTTGTGGGAGGCTTGGTTCGGATTTTGAGTGTGACTCTCAAATGTTGAACATTGTTGACCTGACCTTGCCATAGTACAGAGCGCCCACATTTCAGGCCTCAAGTCCAAGAAAGCCTCAGTTCTAGATACTGAGTGGGAGGCTATTCTTAATGACGTTTTCACTCAAGAGCCAGTCAAAGATGTCCAAGTTTTTGCCCAAGTCAACTCGAAATCATCGATACACCTGATCATCCGACGGAGTATCCAGGGGTATTCGGTAAGACAGTCCTGGTATGCATGATGATCTTGTTAGGAAACACGTAACTAACAATACGATAGAGCCGCCTAGGCACTATTGTCCTTGCTCACAGTCCTGACGAGGAACTTGAGCTAATGGAATGGTGCAGCAAAGCTTCTCAAGCGTCTGCTTCTACCAAAGAAGCTCTAGCCTCTCGCAGACAACAAATAGCAGAGCTGGAAAAGACCATCGGCCATCTCAAAAACCAACTGTCCGAGCTAATGGACGCACGAGCGCGTGATGAAGGGGTTTTGCTGCGAAAGTTCCGAGACTTACTAAACGAGAAGAAGCTCAAAATCCGTCAGCAACAGTTGATTATCGCCGAGTCTGCTGTCGCTGCTACTCGTATCGCCACAAAAACACCGGAAAAACCTGAAAAAACCAAGGACGTTGCAGATGCGAATGGAGGCGAAGAAACAACTAGACGACCGACACGAAGTGTGCGGGGTCGAGGCAGGGCAAGAGGAAGAGGTACTCGTGCCTTGCAGCAGTCTCGTCCACAGAAGCGAAAAGCACCTGGAAGTCGAGGAAGCCAGAGTAGCTCTGACTCCGAGAGCGATAGTGGCTTCGAGCGGATGGACGTAGGCAGGGCGGCAGTAGTAAAGCCGGAGCATAGCAGCGAACAGGATACAACTGAAGGGGAGGCTGGCGATGTAACTGCTAGTGATACTGGAGATGAGGATGACAATAGGATCGGAAACAGCGAGCCACCCCGCCGACGAGCTACAAGAAGCAACATTGCCCAGGCGGGTAAAGACAATGCGATCACAACATCACAAGCAGCCAAGGGGGCAGCCTGTGATTCAGATGAAGAAGATGAGGAAGAGGTAGCCGAGCCTCCACCAGCTCGTGTGCTGCCGTTCTCAACACGCAGAACGAAACCACTAACCGAAACATTGCCACCAGTTGCCGGTGAAGAGACTACGGCTGACGAGGACGAACTGTAAGACGTGAATTAAATGTTGGCTATACTGCGTCTACTCTCTAAATTTACCGGTGATCATCATTTGCAATCTTGTTTCTCCACCACACACGGTAATGCACAGTCTCTCCAGCTTTGTTAATCTCGCTGATCTCATCCTCCGTCAGCTTAAACCTAGGCAAGTCCTCTAAAAGACTTTCTAATCGTTCTTTACGCTTCGACGTCGTGATGGGGAGCACTCCCTGATCCAAGACCCAGCGTAAACCAATTGCTGAATCACTCACATTGTACTTGCCTGCCAGTCTTTGCCATATGAGCTTAACGGCACTGTCACCCGGGATCTCGTGAGTGAGGGGGGTCAATGGGGCGTATGCCTGGGTTAGTATCCCATGTTTACGGTGGAACTCGAGTAGATTACCATGTTGCAAATGTGGGTGGAACTCAATTTGGTTGACAGCCGGGGGGATACGGGCAGTGGCCAGCACGGGCTCGAGATGCGATTGCAGGTAATTTGACACACCAATGGAGCGGGTAAGCCCGGCATCGTGTAGGGCCTCCAGCTCGGCCCAGCGAGTTTGCAGGATTTTTGGATCGTCATTGGCCGCGAATGGCTGATGAATTAGGTACAGATCAACATAATCGAGGCCGAGCTTCTGTAGCGACTGGCGTAGAAATTGCTCGGCAGGTGCTGGATCCTCGGCGAAGAGTTTGGTGGTGACATAGAATTGTGAGCGAGGCAAGCCTGAGTTGCGGATTGCCTTGCCGAGTTCCTCCTCGTTACCGTAAACTGTAAATCTGTGTTATTGGGGAGACACGGGGAAGAAAGGCCAAGGCGAAATTTGGGGCTGGGGCTCTTACTCTCAGCTCCATCTAGGTGTAGGATGCCGGTCTTTATGGCTGTCACTGTCACATTGACTGTTGCCTCATCTAGATCGCCAGGCGTGGACTTGAAATTGGCAGTGCCGAGGCCATAGCCAAGCTAGAGGCGCTTGTTAGTGGCAATAAAATGGGCGGAAGACTGGGGGAGGGGGAGGGAGAGGGAAAGAAGAGAGAGAAGAAGGGTGATTTACAGCAGGGATAGAGAGGCCGTTGTTGAGCTTGAAAGGCGGGAGAGACATTGCGAAGGTGAGAGGACTGGGATGCAAGCAAATGTATGGGCGAAGAAGTGAGATGGACTTGTTTGATTTGGGGTCATTGGTGCCTTTTGTAGTTCTACTTTGATTTACAAACACGTGATTCTGTAGAATGAAGTGCTGTGGAGTACAGTCAGTAGACGGATGCTGGATGCTAGGATACGGATACAAGTCCGTTGCCCGCTTACAAATGGTGGCCACTGAACATTTGTCTCTGACCATCTTCTGGATTAGTCATCATCCAACCTAACCCACTTGTTGCTTGAGGCACATGAGAATGCCAAAATTGGAGTTTAGATGATTTTTCATCTTTTTCCTTTTCTTTTGCAAAACCATCAAGTCTGCAACTCTTTGCTTAGCTTATACCATACGCATATTAAGCTTCTCTCTTTCTTTATATATCTATGCCTATGCAGGCCCTCCTCTATCACAGGCCGTCTGCTTCTCGTCGAGCTCTTACGATAACCCTAACCCCACTGCACTTCATGACGACATCCCCTTTGCACTCGCAGCTCTCGTCTCGAGCACCACGACTTTCGATTGGCGAACTGCCAAAAAGCTGGACTTTTACATCTAAACTGCCCGCGGACCCAAAGTTTCCCTCTCCCCAAGCCTCATATGAGACGCCTCGCCACCACATCACTCCACGGCCAGTCCATGAGTCTCTGTTTAGCTATGTGCGCCCTGAGCCAGCAGAGAACCCTGAGTTGCTTGCTGTCAGTCCAGCAGCCTTGGAAACATTGAGCATTGCACCAGAAAGCGTAGCGTCGCTTGAGTTTCTCAGCACTGTTAGCGGAAATCTCCTGCATGGATGGGACGATAAGTCTGTATTGGATGGAACAACTGGCAGCACATCAAATACGGCTAATACGCAGTACCCATGGGCCCAGTGCTATGGAGGCTTCCAGTTTGGGTCCTGGGCTGGCCAGCTGGGAGATGGAAGGGCTATCTCGCTCTTTGAAACTATGAGCCCGGCAACCGGCCAACGCTACGAGCTGCAGCTTAAAGGTGCTGGACTAACTCCATACTCGCGCTTTGCCGATGGAAAAGCTGTGCTGCGTTCAAGTATCCGCGAGTTCCTTGCTAGCGAAGCCCTACACGCACTAGGCATTGCAACTACACGTGCCCTGTCGCTGACTAAGCTGCCACATGCTAGCGCTGCGCGAGAAACTATCGAGCCGTGTGCCATTGTGCTGCGCTTTGCGCCTAGCTGGATCCGCATCGGAACGTTTGACCTTCCTCGCGTCCGTCAGGACTACGCAACTGTGCGTTTACTGGCCGAGTACGTTGCTGAGGAAGTATATGGCGGCTGGAAAGCCCTACCAGGGAGGTTGGCAGAGACAGAGGCGCCGAGCTCAGCACCACTGGAAGAGCCACGTCTGGGGGTGGCGGCAGAGGAGACTGAGGGATCTGAGTCACTGGCACAGGAGAACCGCTTTGCCCGGCTTTATCGTGCAATAGTGCGACGGAATGCTGCAGCCTGTGCGTCGTGGATGGTGTACGGCTTTATGAACGGGGTACTTAACACGGATAATACGTCAGTGCTGGGCTTGAGCATGGACTACGGCCCATTTGCTTTCATGGATGTCTTTGACCCGATGTATACTCCAAACCACGACGACATAACGCTGCGTTACAGCTATCGCAATCAGCCGACGATAATATGGTGGAACCTGGTACGGTTGGGTGAGGATTTGGCTCCGCTTATTGGAGCCGGTGACAAGGTTGATCAGATAAACCTCCGCACGCATGACGACCTGCTTAAGCACCAGGAGGACATAGTCCCGCGAGCCGAGGCACTCATTGGCCAGGCTGGCGAGGAATACAAGGCTGTATTTACCGCCGAGTACCGACGGTTAATGCTCCGCCGTCTCGGGTTGCGTGACTCATTGGCCCATGCTGATGCCGATATCGCCAAATTCTTGCCGGATATGCTTGATGTATTGGCCGCGTGCAAACTAGACTTCCACCAGTTTTTCCGCACCTTGAGCACCACACCGCTTTCTGCATTTGTGAGTGAGACTCAGAACGGGGTTGACACTATGAGTGTGACCCCAGAAACTGCTTCGCGGTTATTCGATGTCGCTGGGTTGGTACCCGAAGATGCTCGCATAAAGCTAGCTGAGTGGCTCAGCCAATGGGGTGCGCGAGCTGCAGCTGAATGGCCAACAGTGGCGGACAACGAACGCCAGCAGGCGATGAAAAAGGTCAATCCCAACTTTGTTCTACGCAGCTGGATCCTAACGGAAATTATCGACCGTGTACAAAAGGATGGTGATACGGATGTGCTACGTCGGGCCATGCATATGGCCTTGCATCCATTTGAAGATGAGTGGACGGGCAAGATTTTTGATGGACAGGTATATCAGGGTGACAAGGCCGAGGAAGAGAGATGGACGGGCCCAGTGCCGGAAACCAAGGTTGGGATGCAATGTAGTTGCAGCTCGTGATTTTCAACATGTGGCTGTGATGGCGGTACGTGATTTGCCCATTTTATAGTTAAAAGTGTGTACATTAAATGGCGTCATTAGGGCAGGTCGTTTAGTTACTTCTAGTTTATCAAGGCTGTTTTCCTTCTTTTTGGGTCTGGACCGTTTTGTTACTGGTAAATGGAGCTATGGTTTGTAATGACTCTGGCTGTTTAATAATCTGTTTGTCTGCAGTAACAACACCCTACCCCTCATGATACCTCCACTCTGGACCTCTTACTCCACCTCCTACGCCCTCACGTTCTCTATTGCCATGAACTTACGGGATATTGTCCTACTTCCTGTTTTGTTATAGGCACTGACTGTGGCCCCAAAGGCAAAAAAAGAAAACGCAAAAAAAGACATTAAAAACACAGGGAAAATAAAACAAGACCCCGAAGAAAAGGAAAGAAAAAAAGCAAAACACTGCAAGCTCGGTCCGCTAACTCCGAAGTTGCGACTCTCTCGTCCCGTTGCTGTTGTTAAGGTTTGTCTAATTGTTTTTTGCTCTTACACACCGTAGGCAATCTGGCCATCAGGCTTATCCTCGTCCATGCCTGGAGCCATGAAGTTGGTCTTGTTGTTACCCGTAGCCTTGGCAGCTGAGCAACGAGCCATAGTAGGAGAACTGTAGAAAAAAGGTAAGTAAAGTTAGTGAGAAAAAGGATACATGTGAACAGAAAATAGGACGAAAACTCACCTCCGAGAAATCACATCGGTGAAGTAAAAGTTTTCAATAACCTTAGTCAACGGTGCGCCACTAGCCGAAGCGCCACGGTTGCCGTCAACAAGCTGCACTTTGCCCAACCCGCTGACAGACGTTGGTTCCACAACATCGTACGACACAAGTGCTGGGCTGATCTCTGCCATGCGCTCGCGCAGAACTGCCAGGTCATCGTAAGGCAGCGGAGAACCAAGGAACTCGGATGCTGCACGGATAATCTTCCAGTCCGTACGTGAGCCTCCAGGAAGTGAAACGGCTGCACGCGTCATCTGAACGCGACCCTCGGTGTTGACGTAAGTGCCTGACTTCTCAGTGTAAGCAGCACCGGGAAGAACCACATCGGCAATCTGTGCGCCGCGGTCGCCATGGTGGCCTTGGTACACAACAAACGCATCCTTGGGGATATCAGTGTCAGCAAATTCATCAGCACCCAATAGCCAGACAAACTTGGGCTTGGTCTGGGCAACCTCAGCCGACGGAGGCACAAAGCCAACCTCGTAGGCGCCAGCACGAGACGCTTCGCGCTGGAGAACGTTGTAGCCGTTCCACTCAGGAGTGTTGAAAACAGAGGCATGCTTCTCAGTAAAGTGGCCAATGGTCTCGTAAAAGGCCTTAGAATCAGCATGGTCTGTAACACCTGATCCAACAATGATCATAGGTCGCTTGGCTTTGGCTAGCTTCTTGCCAAAGCTACCAGAGAGAGCCTTCTTTAGGGCGGCGTGGTCCGCACCAAGGTGATCAAATCCAAAGGTTGAATTCCAGGACTCGCCGACAACACCAATCTCCAAATCCGATCGGAGCCACTGCTTGCGAATGCGAGCGTTGAGCACAGCAGCCTCGTGGCGAGGGTTGCTGCCAACAATCAAAATTACGTCAGCCTCGTCAATGCCAGCAATGGTCGAGTTGAAGCTGTAGTTGGATCGCACATCGACACCATGGGCCACTGGCTTACGACCAGCCTCGACATCAAGGGCAAGGTTTTCAGATCCCAACTTGTTAGCCAGATCCTTCATGGCAACAAGTGATTCCACCTCAGTCAGGGCACCGGCAATCGCCTTGAACTCGTTGCCCTTAGGAGCCAGCTGCTGGTAGGCGACAGAGATCTCTGTCAGGGCCTGGGCCCAGTCAGCGGGCTCAAACTTGCCACCACGACGCAGCAAAGGCATGGTCAGACGCTGAGTGCGGAGACCATCACAGGCAAAGCGTGTTTTGTCATCGATCCACTCTTCGTTAATATCCTCATTGAGGCGGGGCAACACACGCATGACCTCGAGGCCACGGGTGTCAATACGCACATTGCAGCCCAGGCCATCGTGGACGTCAATTGATTCGGTGTGCTTGAGTTCCCAAGGGCGGGCCTTGAATGCGTAGGGCTTAGAGGTCAGGGCACCCACAGGGCAGAGATCAATGACGTTGCCAGACATTTCCGAGTCTAGCGTCTTTTCGAGATACGTTCCAATCTGTATGTCATTTCCACGGCCAAACGATCCCATTTCGGGTGCACCAGCGATATCGTTGGCAAAGCGCACACAGCGAGTGCAGTGAATACAGCGGTTCATTGACGTCTTGATCAAGGGGCCAATGTTCTTATCCTCGACAGCACGCTTGCCTGCAATCTCATGGAAGCGGCCGCGGTCACCCCCGTATCGCATGCTCTGGTCCTGGAGATCGCATTCGCCACCTTGGTCACAAATGGGGCAGTCGAGGGGGTGGTTTGCCAGCAGGAATTCCATAATACCTTCGCGGGCTTTGTGCGTGAGCGGCGAGTTGGTCTTGACGACCATTCCGGGTGCAACAGGCCAGGCACAGGACGCTATGGGCTTCGGAGCGCGTTCGACTTCGACAAGGCACATACGGCAATTACCAGCAATAGCAAGCTTCCTGTTGAATTGTTAGATCATATCATGTCTGGTGTGTATGTGTGTCTGTTCCCGTTTTTGTCTGTCTATGTGGGTTTTCTTTCTAGAGGGGCCGAGACTGTCTAGTCAGAAAATTACAACATAGGTTCGGGCACTGTCTGGGGGCCGGAGAAGTCGAGATGGGTTTTCTTACTCGTGATAGCAGTATCTAATGCAAAATGTTAGTCCAAGTTTTCATGTCCCAGTCCATATAGGGACCATTGGGCCCGGTGGAGCCCGTCAGGTACTCCACTAAGCTGCTACATACCTAGGCACGGTGGCTCCGGCCTTTTCACAGGCCTGTATCAATGAAGAGCCGGCTGGTTCGAGATCATGTTAATATGCTGATCTGCCCGAGTATCGGAAATTCGAGCAATGGTGATAGCCAGCAATGCTGTCTAATAACTGGCCTTACCTTCAATAGAAACCTTTTTGCCGTCTAGAGTTTTGCGTAGTATTAGCTCTGCTTGTTCGTGATCTCTAGGTTGGACTGGAATCACCTACCGATAGTCAGCTCAACCTCTTGCGGGCGCTGGGCCGTGCCGGAAAAGGCTCTTGAAGCCGACCGTGTCGCCGTTAAACCCGATGTCCGCAAAGCAGAGCGAACAAGCGTTTGCCGCAACATGATGAACGTGAGGTAGAGGGAGATTTGAAGAGAATAAAAAGAGAAGCCTCGACCAATGAAAGGCCGAGAAAATCAAGCAATGAAATCAGCCAAGGTAAAAGAAGATAAAGGCCAAGCCGGCAATGTATAAAGACAATTTGGCTTGCCGCCTACTTTGTCACTAATTCGGTCGTGGATCGTCGTGGTCAAGAGGGGGCGATTGTGAGTGTTGATCGAGACTTTTTTGACTGTGGGCTTCTCTTCTCGCTGGCTTCAATGCTAACGGGTCAAGGGATTCCTCCAAAGAGAAGCCCACTTTAGCTTAACAAGCCCGCTCAATTATGGGGTCATTGATTGGCTAGCCCCGACCTTCTCCTACTCTTTGCCTCAGGCCACCAAGCTTTATTCTCTTGTCCTGGCTACTGAATGCAGCTGCAAGCCAGCTGGCAAAAGCGGGACTGGCACTCAGCGCTTATCTAAGCCAATATCGCTTTGCATTCTTTTTTTCTTTAATCGCCCCACTTTAGAGATCTCTGAAAATCTATATCTTGACCCGTCGCGACTCTCTTTTGCATTTTTGCATTTTACTTTTTTCTCCTCATTGTACCACGGCGACTTATTGTGGGAGTGCTTGCAGCGGATTGATGACGGCTCTTTTTTGAGCCCGAAACTACCGTTATCTCAAGTCCTCCTCTATCTTGTAGCCAAGAGGAAAGAAACAGACTCCGTTTATGGATGCAGGGGAGACGATCTTTTAACAAAGCAACTCAATGACCCTCGCCTCTTACCGGCGGCAGTTACAAATCATCACCAGCACTACGATGGTAAAATATAGTTCAGCAGCAGAAACACGACAAACACGTTCTTCACATCTATCCATGTCTATCCATACATATATTCACACGTACTAAGAAAAACCGAATGGACCATGCTGTCTGATTCACGAAACACCATCTCCTGTATCGTCTCGTCTCAAGGTCACGTCTTCCTCCTCTCCGTGTCTGATCTTCTGTCTTTTTATCACATGACCATTAGACATATCCTCATGAAGCTGGGCATCTGCCAGATAAGATTGCCATTCCTCCCTAGATTCTTTTGCATGTTCTCGGAAGCCCTTGAGTTGACTCAGTGTCTTCTCTGCTAGGATCAACACCGTCTTGGTGCCCTTTTCGCGTAGGCTCACGTTGTCGTCCAGTTTCATCTCCACAGTAGGCACAATGACAACATTACGCGTAGTTTTCCCAACAATGGACTTTGCGCGCAATGATTTGGCAACTGTGATGAACTCGCCTTCCGTGAGGCCCGTCGTAGACGTTGACAACTCGGGACTGCTGATCTCGTACTCCTTTGTAGCTCGCATAACAAGCTTGACATCGCGATGCGCCATATTTATCATATTTCCTCGTACCAATTCCGTGTAGCGGTCCAGCTTGTCCATGCTAGCCTGGATGTAGCCAACTTTGTTCGAAAATTTATTAATTGGCGCTGTGAGATCTTCGGTGATAGGAGTGAAGATGCTAGACGACATGGACGTCAAATCTGGGTTCCGCCGCAATGGTGCAGGGAGCAACTCTGTTGAGGCTGGAGCTGGGGCTGATGTAGATTGCATTGGGGCTGGTGTAGTGCTGGTTATGGGTGGTGAGTGTTGATGTTTGTTTATTGGACTCAGCAATCTACATTTTAGGCGAAATTTTTCTCGCAATAACTAGCAGCTTGCCAAACAAGGAAGTTAGTTAGTCTTAGATGTAGGGACCTTGTCCCCTAAACCCTAGAAGCTGATCTTATTACTCCTTCCAGTTAATGGTTGGTGGCCTTGAAACGCCTTGGTTGACATGGCTGGCCATACTGAGTAAGATTTTTTGAGCAAAAATGTGACATTGTTTCAAATCAGTTAACAAATATGCAGATGGCCGGCTCACTTGAACCCCCAGAATTGTCCTGTATATCCTAGAAAACGAAGGGTGGAAGAACCTGAGCTCTGCTGGAGGTCTCCAGCTTCGGCCCACCATCTCTACGCTTGTATTGTGCCGCTTCACCGTGATGGTACAATGTTCCTTACATACTCTCTAGCTAGGCGCAATAAGCCTCTAACCAAGTCCTCTAACCGTCTGTCTTGTCTCCGGCGCATCCAGAGTAACACCACACACAAAACAACAACATCCATGGCAATGTGTTTTGCAACAGCCCAGACGGCCCACTCGACCGACGCTCGCAATGTCATACCTTGGCGAGCCCGCCACTCTTGCGCTGTTGAGATTTGCTCGCGTAGAGCTACAATTTCCGTTGATAGTTTGACTAGTGCTTTTTCTACACGACGTGCCCAGCGGCTACTTAACACTGACATATCATCGCCATCGTCGTCGCCATAATCTAGCCCATCTTCGTATGCCAACTGCTGCTCAGACGCAAGATCTGCTTCGTCGACTTCGCTCATAGGGCGCAGTACTTTGAGCGGACTTGGCTCGGTTGGCTCCATCATGGCAGTGTTGCCGTGTCGTATTGCTGGTCGTGTTTGGTGGGCATGTTGGCTGTCAGCGTAGGGGGAGGAATCAGAAATGCTTGGGGTATTGTTCTTTACTTGATCCCACACAAATTCGAGTTCTGAAACGAGTTCTTTTCCGGAGCTAAAGGTACACAGAGGGATTAGCAGACAGGCTCTTGTTCATGAAAAATTAATCTGAAGCAATGACCTACGGTGTTGTCGCATATCGGCTGAGAATTTCAACCAGGGCCTCGACATATTTTCTCTTGGCCTCTGTCCGTGATAGCGACCGGTGTGAATTCCACGAATCCCACTTAGCTTGCTCGCGCTTTAAGTCATCTTCGGTGATGCCCACCGCTCGACTTGGCCGCTCCATAACTCCATCCACATCACCCTCCATTGCCTGTTTGTAGAGCCCGTAGAGACGCAGTCGGTCGCTAACGGGCGGCTTTGTTGATCCCGTCTTGGGCATCTGCTTAAGGGCGCTAAGCGCATGAACAAAAACTCGGTCTGGAGAGGTGGCATGCAAGCAGGGGTTAGCTAAGCCATGTGATACTACGGAGCATCAAGCAAAGGACTTCCGGAAGTAATGAGAATAAACATGAAAGCGCCATAGTCAATGATAAGTAGCAAACATACCCATAGAGTCGGCCATTGTGGCCGATGTGATGCGCTGTGATGGAGGGGGGATGGGTAACGTGGTATTGTATCTTGACTCGTATGCGACTGTTGGTGTTGGGTCGGACTTGATAAGCGTAGATTGGTGCGATGGCTCTGGCTCTACCTAGCCAAGTAAACAGGCAGACGGTGCGATAATGAATAAAAGAGACTAGGCAAGTAAGCACTGCTGCAATGGCACCTCTGGTGGTATGAAGTCTTGGGTAGACTATGATTGACGCGACCGTATTGTAGGTATGATGGCATATGATGTGCGGTAAGGAAAGGCGTACAAAAAGTACTATTCTGTATGTATGCGGACAAGAGAGAGATAGAGAGAGCGTGGGCTGTCTTGTCCCTCTTTTGGTGGGCGTTTTTAGAGATGGGCTGAAGCTTGCAGTCGCACACTTTTTACGCTTAGTTTAGTGTTGCATATGTCGCGAATGTTTTTTTTTTTGAACTTGCGGCTAGAATTGAAGAAAAAAGATGAAATCAATGATTAAACGGGAGGGAAGCCCTTAGGAGACTTAGACTTGCATTCCAGTATTCACTGGCCAAGGAAAAAAAAATAAAGGCAGCATTAGCCTTTCTTGCCGCATCGTCTTTAGTCCGCTCATTCTTTTTCGTCAAGGGGCGCATTTTGGTGCCTCTACTACTTTTCTTGCCGCGGTTCAAAGTTCACCAACAACCGAGAAAAAGCACATGGGTGTAGAAAGGTACAGAAGGAGATATAAGTGGGGCGAGTGAACAAACCATAGCTTCACTAGATTAGGATGAGAACTGACCAATGGGATGATGCTTAATCCATGGCTTCTAGAAACTCTATCAAATGTGTATATTCATGTACTATAGCTATGGCCATTTCACATTGGGTCATCGTCACCTTTTGCTATGTAGATTTAGTAATCTCTCGCTCCGCACTGGCTTGCTCCGCCGTCTTCGTCGCTGCGGCTGTGTTCTGAGAAGTTCTTGCTTCAATAAACGCTCGTTTTTTAGCATGATACTGCTTCATCAGCTTGCTACTGTCCAATGCTTGTAGAGCCGCCTTTTGCCCGGCTTCTTTCTTGGAAAGCGCAGTGGCCATGCCAATCATCTTTTCCTTTTCGCCCCAGCCTGTTAAGAACAAGCCCATGGAGTACAGTGGTAGATTAGTATCTCTGTCTTTCTTCTTACAGGCCAAATCTCTGTACTCCAATAGCACTCCTGGAACCTGTATATGGTTGGCTAGGCGTGTCTTGGCCCCAAGCTTGGTATCCATCCCGCCCTCGCCAAGCTCCTGAGCACCGGTCCCGGTAGTCGACTTCCCAAGATCGCGCAACTGCTTGCCTAGACTACGAGCCCAAAGTAGCTTGAGCCACTCAGAAACACGGGCTACGCCATACTCAGGGCTAGAAAGAACCACAGCCGCGACAAACGCCTCGAACATATCGCCTTGAACCTTGATGGTCTCCTTATCGCTGTCGGGAACATTGGACAGCGTGGCTCTCTGCCGTTCAGGGGGAACACGGGCATACTTTCCAAAACTATACTGACGGAAATAGCCAGCTAATGTCGTGTTCTTGACTAAAGACTCGCGCAGTTGAGCACATCGCCCGGTGGGCAGAGAGCCAAAAGTTTGGAAGATAAAGGCCGATGAAAGAGCATACAGGTATGCGTCGCCTAGCCATTCAAGCCGCTCGTAGGAAAGAAGCTTTCCATTGTTCGCAAAGGCCGAATGAGTGAAGGCTGCCGTTTTTAGTTCCTCGTCTACAACCGGCAAGGGGGGGATTTCTGGGTGTATGTTGTCGCTAGTCCAGCTGGTAGTGAGATAGTACCACGGCGCCTCGATACCTTTTTTATGAGACTGTACTTCCGGTGCCCCGGTATCTGGTGCTTCGGGATGAGCCTTGGCTTGAGCCATGATCAAAGGCCTAGTATTAAGTTGTGCTTCATTGGTGATAGGCTCTATTTTTTTGGTGGGTGCTTCTTGTTCTATGGAGGATGGCGCTTCCTTAGCATCAGCTTCTTCCTTTCTCTGTACGATAAAAATCTGTTAGCATACAAATCAGGAGAAACCATTTTTTTTCTCGCTGTTTCTGCATATTCCACATACCGCGTTTCGACTTGCCTTGGAGCTATTTGCAAGACTTTGAAGTGCTGGCAGGAGTTTAAAAGTGAGATTTGCTAGCTGCTTCTCAAGGCGGCGTTTCTTCTCCGTGTCACCTTTGAGTGCTTGAAGGCATTCTATCAACTCATCTGAATTATTCAATATCGCACTGATGGCGTCTTTCGACTCCTCCTTAGAGCGTTTGCTACAGCCTTGGATCTCTAGTTGCCCATCCGCAAACTCTTCACATGATCGTTTGGACATTGGAAGCAAGTAACAGGCTTTTGAGCTAGTCGCCAAGTGAGGTGAGAAGAGAAACTTGATGAAACAAATACAATACAGGGCGCGAACGTGAGCCAAGAACAGCTTGGCAAAATTTACCATTGTTTGCCGCCTGCTGCCATTGCGACAGCGCCACATGTAATGTGTGGCAGACTCATGTGGCGCTCACTGCCCCACATTCAATATCCTCATTTTGTTACCAAAGTTTCAAGCAATTGATGGTAGAGTTGTGATGATGGATTGAATTGCTAGAACCCCTATAAACATGCTAAAATGAGTGTCCCACGGGCAAGACTGCTTCAGCTTATGAAGGTATACCTTTTTCACTATCACTAAACCCATCTCCTGTTGATCTAATGCTAACCATTCACAAGACACAATGCGACGTTTTTTCAACTACCTTTAATCCTGACGGTTTGCGTCTTGGTAACAAGGTTCTCCGCCAGCGCCTCCGTGGCCCTGCTCTGGCTGCCTACTATCCCCGGAAAGACGCCACTATCAAGGATGTCCGCCGCATGTTTGGCTCTGATATCTACGCTTGGGACCAGAAGGAGCTGGATCGTCTTGAAAGTCTTGACCTGTATGCTTATCGTCTAGTTTCTCACATTCAAGTTGTTTGCTGACCTTTATTTCTAGCCTTCACGCTCGTGGAAAGGGAGCTCCTAAGAAGAAACGCGAGGCTCCTTGTATGTTTAAATACCCCCATCAGATTTTTCTTTGTGTTACTGACTGTTTTTCGTACAGCTGCCGCCGAACTCAAGAAGAAGAGAAGATAGAGGTCCACTTGGACTGGCTTTGGAAGTCATTGGCTGTGATTGCTTGCACGCGAAACCTGTATACTATATGTGCAAAGTTGATACAAACTTCTCTCTGGGTCTTTTTTCCCCTTCTGTCTACGTGTTTCTATGTTCCTCACATTACAGGCAAAAACCTCTCAGCCAAGTAGTCGACCCAACAAGGTACTAATCTCAAAAGATCACTGTGAGTCATCTATCCACTGTGATTTCCTCTCTCTTTGGGCATTTCTAGCCAAGTCTTGTTTAACCGAGCCTAAAAGAGGAACAGCAAACGGCCTGCAACATCCAAATTTGATCGTACCTTCCTAGGAAGTGAAAATTTGCAGTCCACTACAAACAGGGAGCCAACAGCTGAGAATTGCCCAGAACCAGCAATCTATTTGATTCCATGTGAAGCTCTTTCTAGGCGCTTTTGTACATTGTACCCCCGAGGTCAAAGAGGGGTAGCACATGGTAGGAAAGCACGTTTTTTGATATTGCTCTTTGTAGCTCTCCATTTTGATGGGAAAGAATTTCAATTTTGACCTTCTTTCCCTTCATATTGGTCAAACTGCTTCGTTATTCTTCAAACGAACTTCACAATGCCGCCAGCAGTTTCCAAGTCGAAAGTCATGAAAGCCCAGCAGCACTTATTAGGACGCAAGTCTTTTTCGAAGCCTAGTCGTATCTCGAAACCACAAAAAGTAAGTCTTTCATCGTTTCATCTCCAGCTTGTGTTATTACCCCAGCCACATCTCTTTCCAAATGCAAATGGCCTCTATTCTTTCAGGGATGCTCCAAACCTATGCTATCAGGACAAATGAAACTATCACATCATGCCATATCGACAGGACTGTTGCTCCAAAACCTTGTTTTGAAACGCTACTTCCTCTGGAATGTGTCCGTAGTGTTGAGCGTTTCAGCGGGGACACCCTCTATGCTCAGGGCAAGTGCTCAAGATACTGAACTCAATGCGCCACTCTTTTTTCACCTGTATCAGCTCAATTTCTGTCCCGAGCAAACCAATTGCTCACCGGATGGCGAAGCTAGCTTTAGCCATGGCCAGACGACTCGAGACAACTGCTTCATTGAAGTAAATAACACTAGAGGTTGCCCCTTCAGAGGTCGCCGGTCTTGGAAGGAACGCGTCAAACAAACCAGAGAGCTGGAGACTGGCCAGCATTCACGGCAACCACCAACCATGAATGGCAATTACAGCCTTCTGACTGGCATTGTTTTTTTTTCACTACCCCTCGCTTTTTGTGCCTGGTATCTTTTTATTTCTTCACCAAACTGCACTTCTGCCTCTTCTTCCTCACTTCTGTTATCCACTTCTCATCCAATTTTCACCACTGCAGGCCTGTTATCATCCTTTCCCTCCTTGCAAACATTTCGTAACAGGCTTGTTGCTGAAGACTTTTCCGCAATGTTTGCATACAACGCTCAGGGTCGGAACTCATCCTCTGGTTCCCGGACTCTATCTGGATCATCTCCTCGGGGCCCTTCTGGCTCTAGATCCCCTGTTAGCCGGCACATGAACTGCATTTCCCGCCTTCAATCCCTTTCATTGAATGACTCTCGCGGAACTGCGGTAAAACAGACGCCCGTGAGACCTCCTTATCCTAACGTTCGTCGTGTGCTTAGCGGCAAGTAACTAATAGTACTTTTTTTTATTATAGAGCATCCCCGTGGCGCTACCTCACCCCCATCGCATTGACACACGTGTGGTAAGTCATTTTTCTTTGCTTAATATAATTTATGTACTAATACTTCTTCTATTCATTATTGTCGGTGCAGAATGACGGCCTTCGTAAACAAGCTGACAAGCACATGAACTCAAACGAATCTTCGGAGAAGGGAGTTGATCTTCTTTTGGCCAGGCTTTCAGAACAGGAAGATTTCATTATGAAACAGCATGAGCAATTCAACAACATTAGCTCTGAGAATTCTGGAGGCCTTACCAACACTTCTGGTAATACTACCTCCGATGTTAGCCCGTCAAACTCCGGAAAAGGTATTCTAACCGAGGGCCATCACAACCAAGCCCTAGCACCTATCACGAACACCAAGCCCACCTCTCAGGATGAAGTAGCTCAGCTGCGAGTCCAGCTTGCTGAAGCTCAGGCTGCCATTTCAAGCATGTACCATCAAAACTATCAGCCTGTCCCCGTCACTATGCCCGCAATTTCTATTGATCAAATTAGTGCTAGTGTTAATAATGGAATTGGAAATGGTATGGTCGGCAATATGGGTGTCAACTTTGCACCCAAGCCCCCCGCCTCGTCTGTTTCCTATATCTGGAATCCTCTAAATTCTGGCACCAACGGCTCTCCTGAACTCATTCATGGATACCCCACCCGCAACGACCCAGGTGACATCTGGGCTCCTCATCCCATCTATGACTCTAGCATAGACTCCGGCCCTCAGCCACTTGATGGAAACATGGGATGGCCTACTACCAGAGCCTTTCATGAATACATTGGAGGTAACTCCGCTGTTACCTTTTCTGCGCCTGTCGATCAGGCACCGCCTTCGTCGTCCAATGAACGCCTAACCCCCGAGCTCGACATGTATCCTCGTCTCGGTCGTCGTAATGGCGGTAGTGGTACTGGTAGTGGTGGTAGCGGCGGTGTTAATGGTCGGTTTGAGTCACGTCAGTCACCTGCTCCCTTGAACAATGGTAGTATGTCTACTACGTATGACCAATTTGTTAGCGGAAGTAGTAATGCTTATGGAGATGGGCCCAACGCTGCTTTTAACTCAGAGACTGGCGCCCAATCCTCGTTTCCTTCTTATATTCCCCCTGGCGCCACTGATCTCAACCCATTCATTGGTGGCTCGGCTCCCCAGAGTCGTGGTGATGTGAGATCTTGCCCTACACACCCGCTTTTTTCTGTTTCTCATTTTCCAGTGCTGACAAGATATATAGAAACTTGTAGATGTTTCAAAATTTGGCCAACCAGAACAGATTAACTACCGCCGTCTGCTCGATCGTAACGTCACTTGCAACTAGAAGTTCATCGTGGATAAGATCATTCAACAGAACGACCAACAGGCCTCAATATTTTTACAGCAGAAGCTCAAGGTTGGCACAACCAGCCAGAAGTACGACATTGTTGAAGCTATCATCGAGCAGGCCTACTCTTTGATGGTCAATCGATTTGGCAACTTTTTAGTTCAACGCTGCTTTGAACATGGCACGCCTGAACAAGTGGTCAAAATTGCCCAGGCTATTCGTGGCCGAACCCTTAGTCTCTCCATGGATCCGTTCGGCTGCCATGTTGTTCAGAAGGCTTTCGATTGTGTACCTGAAGAATACAAGGCGATGATGGTCCGTGAGCTCTTGTGCCGAATTCCTGAGACCGTTATCCACCGTTATGCCTGCCATGTTTGGCAAAAGCTTTTTGAGCTACGCTGGACGGAAGCCCCTCCTCAGATCATGAGCTATGTCAATGATGCGCTCCATGGTATGTGGCATGAGGTGGCATTAGGAGAAACAGGCAGCTTAGTGGTCCAAAACATTTTTGAAAATTGTCTAGAAGAAGACAAGGTAATCACATGCCCTAAGAAGTCTTTTATTTGGTGAGACGAGATTCTACTGCTAACGAGTATTATAGCGACCCTGCATCGAAGAAGTTCTCGGCAACATTGACATAGTAGCTCATGGACAGTTTGGCAACTGGTGCATTCAGCACATCTGTGAGCATGGCTCTGAAAGCGACAAGGCGCGCGCGATTGACCACGTGATTCGTTGTGCTGCTGAATACAGTACCGATCAGTTTGCTTCCAAGGTTGTTGAAAAGTGCCTCAAAATCGGTGGCCCTGATTTCATTTCTCGTTACTTGGAACGTGTTTGTGAGGGCCGGCCTGATCGCCCCCGCATTCCATTGATTGATATTGCTGGTGACCAGTATGGAAACTACTTAATCCAGTACATCCTTTTGAACACCACCCAACAGTTCCGAGACGCGGTCGCGATTCATATCCGCAAGCACATGGTTTCCCTTCGCGGCTCCAAGTTTGGTTCTCGTGTAGGTATGATTTGCACCAATCCTGCCAGTGCTACCCGTCCTGGTCCTCCAATGGGTCCTTCGATCCACAGCAACCGCATGGGCGGAGGCCGCTACAGTGGCGCCGGATACCGCTAAACCGCGCAACTGTGGAGCAGCCTAACCTCATGTCGGTCATGATATTTCCTGATTGCTTTCTACTCACTTCAACTTATGCATATTTGGTTTTTTTTTTTCGGCTTGACTTTCATTTTCTTATACTTTTTTGTTTTTTTTTTTTACTTTCTACGACTCTTAGACATCGCAACATCTTCCGAGCCAAATAACCCTTCTAAGGTTTTTGATCGTTCCGAACTATCTCTAAAGTACAACAACGACAGCATCATCTTGATAAACACTATCGTGTTATATACATGTTGTGGTATTCCAATCTGCTGTACCGTCATTTCGAGTCGTCTTAACACGCATCACTATGATATTTATCAATCCCGCATACCTACCAACCTAAATACGCTGATACAGCTTTAACAAGAAACATGAGCGGCCAAATTCAAGCACATATCAAAACATTAAATGAAACAAAATGCACCAAAAAAAATTAAAAAAGAAACAGGAAAGCTACAAAAAATATAGTTTTCGGCTGGGAAGTCGGTGGGTAGAAGAGGATGGTACCATTTATCGTCAGTTGAAAGTGTTTGGAAAAGGGTTTTTTTCTTCTTTACTTACAGCACATCAGATCTCATCTGGAATTGTGATAGTGTGCCTAGAGTAGCGAGGGGAGGGAAAGGTAAGGTCGAACATGAGATATATCCAAAAAGATATTGGTAAATGAGCCATGTTCAACCTATTAGGCGGTCATTACGGGACCCCTACAGTTAGTTGTCATTCAAGGCTAGGCGAGACATTAAAAAAGCTAATTGAGAAGTCTGAAATAAATATGATTACAAAAGCCGATGATTATTCCACACAAAAGTAGGCACCCCAACTCCCAAAGAAGCATGCCTTTTAAAGTAAGAAATCTAGGGTTAAGTTTCACTATAAAACGGCGACTCCCACCTTGAAATCCAACAAACCTGACTGATGCTTGCTTTAAATTGGGAAAACAAATATACACGAATTATTTGAAAACAGGAATATATACCATCTGAAATATGAGCATAACCCCAGAAGCTATCACCGACAAGCCTACAGCTGGCGATGACGTGTTTATGGCTTTTGACTCCTACCCATGGAATCAAGACCCTCGGTTCGCGGTAAGCCCTTTAGATGTCCAGTCTCCTTTTTTTCCTGATACTTTAGTTCTATATGACTCAATCTTCTAACATGCAAATAGACTCTTGTTAAAAGCATGGCGTCTCGAGGAAGACCATTGACGACAGGGCCAGAAATGCTTGTTGCACGCACGATGTTTGCGACAAGCATCTTGGGACTAGTCATAGACAAAGAAGCATACATAGCTTGGGCGCGGGGCAAGGGGCCGGAGCATGATACAGTAGATCAGCACCTTGCCCAAGGCTTTGCGATAGTAGGAGGAGATGATAGCGATAGCCAACACCAGAAAACTGGGACTGGGACTACAGCTACTGCGACTCCTGCTATCGACGCTCTGGACTGGCAAGCCGCTGCACCAAAGCTTGCAGCCGTTGTTGATAGGCGTAGTGAAAGCGCAGGTGAACCAAATGGCATGGGGAATGGACAGCCTCCAGCCAAACTCGCCGAGCTGCTCCAATTTATGCAGGAAGGCACGCCGATTCCTGGCGTACGGACGATTCCGAGCACGGTGGAACGGGGCGCAGTAGGTGATCTTTGCTTTTCTTCCTTCTCTCATCTGAGCGTTTGGTGATTTTCAACATCAACCCATCCTACATTTGGCCCTTCCACCCACGTACTAACACATAACTTCTACCTCATCTAGAATATCAAGCCGTTTGGAGCTCGGACTGTACCACGCAAGCCGTGGGAGCACGATGACCCCCAGAAAGTCCTAGTAGGTTCTGACGCCACTAACACCTCCATTGACATCGAGTTTCCGTCATTGGAAACTGAGAATCCGAAGGCATAAATGAATAGTTACAGTCGAGAGGGATAAAGCACAGCCAACAGAAGGGCTGGGCGGTAAGGCACAGTAACATCGCACAATAGAATAGAAAGCAAACAAGCACGGGTAAATAGCAGCACATCACACTACAGGCTAATCCGAGCAATCATACGCCTGCATTGATTGATGATTGTCAAATAACAGTTTTGTTTGCAACAATTTCATGCTTCCAAGGGATGGAAACTACACACACGAACTACCTCTTACTTGCTCTTCGGCTCCCATTGTTGTTCGTTCCCTGATCCTGATTGTGTATATACACTTATGACCCTATGATAAATTCAATCAACCCCAAAAGACAACTGATAGCATTGAAGAGCCACCAACATGTTGCAAACTGTACCGAATCTACTGCCCCTACGACGCCGTAAATCACGATCATAGTCAAATACCCTGGAACAAGGATACCACGCTTAGACTGCTGCGCCTACTTGTCTTTTTGCTCTCAATTTCCCCTCTCCCATTTGCCTCTCCGCCAGCCTTGATGCATAACGCATTTTCTCGCGCGGTGCGAAAGCTCCCCCAGCAATCTTTGTTGCTCAACCAGAGCTTTCAACAATACAAAGCCCAGACTAGCCTTGCCTACAACAGTGTAGCCAGTCTCGCCTCAACCGCCCGAAATTTACACCCCCGTTCAGTAAAGCATAGAGCAACCAAGGCCAGCCTCGCTGGTACATCTAAAAGCAAGCCTTTATTTGGTACCAACCCCATTACTCCCACATCTCTCAACAGTAACGCCTCTCGCAACAATCTGCAATCCAACATGTACGGACGCCGCGTAAGCGTTGCCTTGGCATCAGTGCTAGTTGGCTATGGCGCATACTACTCTAGCCAGTCCGGTAACCAAACCGCGACAGCTTCTCTCGTGAACAAGGGCGCCACTAATGCAGCTCAAGCTGCTGGTGCTCTGCCTACTAGGCAAGTTCTAATTATTGGAGCCGACGAGCTTAGCACCGGCACCTTTGTAGGTGAAGGTCCCATTTCGAAAACTATTGGTGATAACACCCAGGCCGTTATTGAAATTCTCACTAGCGAGCAAACCGACGCAAAGCTTCGGAATCTGGAGGAGAGCTACCTGGTGAACCGCGGTGAGGGAGTTGTCCGCTACGATCTCGCACAGATGCCCAGCAACAATCCCATCGAAGATGACCACGCCGAAAAGATCGTTAATGTTCCCGGCAAGCTCACCGAGACATCGGCTCCCAACAGCGACTGGATGTTCTGGGGCGTTTTTGATGGCCACAGGTAAGAATCAGTCTACTTCCACTATCCCCTCAAAAAAGAAGCAGAAAACTAGAAAAGAGTTTGTATGCATTGTGAAAAGTATCATGTACTAACTTACATTATCTAGTGGATGGTCTACTTCTGCGAAGCTGCGTCAATCTCTAATCGTTACAGTTGCCCGCGAGTTGAACGCAACCTATTCTGCCGCCCCCGATTATAGTCCCTCGGCCGAGTCCATCGATAAAGCTATCAAAGACGGCTTCTTGCTTCTTGACGATGAGATTGTCAACAAGAGTGTTGAAAAGGTTTTTGCCAAGGACTCCAAAGGTGTTGCTGCCGAGGTTTTGGCACCAGCCTTGTCCGGGTCCTGTGCCCTATTATCATTTTACGACAGTCGCACCGGGATGCTGCGTGTAGCCTGTACTGGCGATTCACGTGCTGTTCTAGGCCGCCGCAACCAAAAGGGTCTATGGACTGCTACGGCTCTATCGGCCGATCAGACTGGAAGCAATCCTGATGAAGAGGCACGTTTGCGAAAGGAGCACCCCAATGAACCTCGCGTCATCTATGCAGGCCGTGTCCTCGGTGGTCTTGAGCCTACCCGAGCTTTCGGGGACGCAAGCTACAAATGGACTTCTCAGACGATTTCTAAACTAAAAGAAAAGTTCTTTGCCCGTAGCTCACCTATGCTGAGCCGCACGCCTCCATATGTCACTGCCGAGCCCGTCGTCACTACTACCAAGGTGCAGCCTGAGAACGGCGACTTCATGGTCATGGCTACTGATGGTTTGTGGGAGATGCTGACCAATGAAGAGGTAGTTGGACTAGTCGGCAAGTGGATTGATACAAACGGTCCTCCGGCCCCGGGTGCTGCCAAACCCGTTAGCAAGTCCATATGGAACAAGCTTGTTGGCGGGTCCAACGGTAAACTCCCAGTTGGCAAGTCCGAAATTGAGACTGCTGCTGATGGAAGTAAGACGCCGGTTCGTGTAGCGCAGTGGAACATGGCTTCTGACGACAGCCGCTTTGTCGTGCAAGACAAGAACGTAGCTACGCATCTACTACGCAATGCACTTGGCGGGAAGAACGCCGAGCAAGTCTCGGCGCTCTTGACTCTACCGGCACCATTCTCACGACGCTACAGAGATGACGTCACAGTACAGGTGGTGTTTTTCGGCAATGGGCCCCAAGGCCAGAACACGATGGGTGAAGTCGTCTTGAACGTTGAAGCAAGTCGGCCGATGAAAGAAGATGCCAAGCCGAAGCTTTGATTCAGCAGTAACCAGAGAGGGCTTGAGAGAAAGATGGATTTCCACATGACAATATGGCTTGTCCTATTTGGTGTGTGGGGTTTTCGTTTATATAATTCTACCATAATAGACCAAGATCTGGCGGTCTGTTCAATATCTCATATACCATGATTTGGCTTTGTTTCTTGTAAACGACGTGGTCCTTAACTTCTTGTTTTTCAGTCTAAGTAAGCTTGGGGAAGGAGGAGAGCAAAGTTTTCATGTACTCTTCTAGTTCCTTCTTCTTTTCTACAACAGGCAGACTTTTTTTGTGCCCCTCTTGTGTCTTCATACACAAGCCCACTGCCTTATTCATACTTGTCTAGGAACATGACCACAACATAACCATAAAAATAGTCTCAAGCCTGCAATTATGAAGCGCTCCACAATCCAGCTACCCAGCTTTCAGCTCTCACAATCAAATCCGAATCTTTCGCTCATAACAACTCCATCAATTCAGTTATCCTCGACCAATGATGATCATCTTGTGTCGACTTTTACTGATCTCCAACGCTTGATAACCTCGGGGAATCTATGGGTATGCCGTACAGGGCCTTGTTTTCTCGATCTTGAAGTTCTAGTCAACGGGTCTCCGTTTCATCTTTCGAGGCAGAGCTGGCATGAAATCGCAGAGGCAATCGAGGCCATGGCGGTAAGTTGTTTAGTAGGGGTGAGGTTGAATAATACTGACACACTTCATTTGGTTTAACATAGTTATGGGGCAATCTAGGGTTCAACCTGAGGCTATGTCGGAGTCCTGGTCTGAGGCAAGAGAGCCTACAAACCTTTCGCTTTTCTCTATATTCCTCCGACATTTCGGCTTCGCAAATGTGTCCTGATTCCATGCCCAGTGCATCCTGCGACATAGTCCAGCTATCTCTCAACCTTTCATCAAGTATCGGCAACCGAAATCTAAATTTTTCTGGTTGCCAGTCAGATGGGGGCTTGGGGGAAGGTTACCGATGTTGGAGTCCCGAAAACGTTACAGGACTACCATTCACACATTTCTCTCAATCCTATATACCACCGAAAACTCCAACACAACAATCAAGCCGTGTAAAAAGCCCCCCTACATCCTCTTATACTCAAGTCCGCCCAGAAATAGATACCGCCGGGGAAGATGTATCTTTCCTCATTCGGGCAGGGCTACACTATCTCTTTTACCAGCGCCGATTACAGTCACAAAAAGAGTCTACTCTAAGGGTCTCGAACCATCAATACGCTGTATCATTAGTAAAGCTTCTACCCGGAGCATTCAACTTGCCATATGTCATGGTAAGTTAGACCCATTCAAACTAGCTTTATTTCGAAAATAATTTACCGTCACTAACTAGATTTAGAGGATAAGAAGCAGCTTAGACAGTATGAACGTTATTTCAGAAGTCATGAACTACTTTGCAGTATCTGGGTCAGAAAGCCTCAAAGCCAGCATTAGAACCTGGGCTCCAAAGGAACCACGAAACACGGATATGATAATATCAAGGAAACTGTGGGCTATCCTACAGTCAAAGACGAAGATTCTCTGTACTCCCAGAATCGCAACACGCGTCATCGGCGCCGCAGTCTGTGACCTTGATTCCGAAAACTGGGGGGATGCTGATGGAGAATGGGAATACGATGACACCCCGTCAAAAGATTCTGAGTCTTTGTCAGACATTGATATAGATGTTGACAATTGCGATGATGAATTTGGCTTTAGCCCCGCTGTGTCCCAATCGATGCCGTTTGCTTCAGACTCCGGTTATGGAGGCAGTGACAGCCTTGCGCCAGACGTAGGTGCGAACTTGTTTGTGGACTTTGAAGATGACTTGAATGAAGATGATGTGCTTGATACAGACTTTGAGATGGATTTTGAAGAAAATTATGTCAATGGCAGTAATGGAATGGCAGTATGTTTTGGAGCACAGTCCGTTTATAGTGCAGAAGTTATCGATGTGCTGGAAGACCATTGTGGACTTGGAGATACCAAGGGCGATGATGACGATCTCATTGGGGGTTTTCTTGATGGCGATGACCATGACTCAGCAATGCTTCTTGATGATCTTGAAGGGGGATTCATTGAAGACGGTAGAGAGGATGAAGAGGATGACTTTTTGGACATGGTCTCAGATTTGGATATGAGTTGGTAGAAGAATGAGGCTATGAAACTATAGCGTATACAAGAAGGCAGCAGAACCTTCACATGGACTTTGTATTTATAGTTGGTTTCCGTACATACATAGGCCATACACCTAGTGATCACATCTCCAAATTACTGTGCAAGCGGAACAAGACACGAACAAGCCGACAAACAAACATGCCCCTAGGTGTGGAATAACAGATTCTCTCTTGCGCTCACTTCTTCGCAGGGGCGCTCTTCTTCTTTGCTTTCTTCTCGGCCTTGGCCTTGCGCTGTTCAGGCTTCATGGTTGCGTGGTGGATGTACCACAGGATGCCTCCCTGAAATGTCAGCACTGTTAACACAATGAGCAGGACGGTGAAGATGACGGGTTGGTCGTTGAGAACGGCGACAGCTTCAGGGGTGGCGCCAAGGCTCAGGAACCAGCCAAAGGAGCCAGTATCACCGGCACGGACAGCAGCAGCCATTGGACCTCTTTGATAAGGCGGGTTGCTTGAAATTCTGGGAGGGGAAATCTTTTGGTCAAGATGGTGAGAAAGAGGTTGTGGGCTGCCTGAGATGGGTTGTCTTTTAGCAGATTGACAGATGGAAATCCGGGTCTGCAAGTAAGGGGGCAGAGGCAAAGAATGAGATGGGCGCGATGGGCAAAAGCAATGAATAAATTAAGAAATAAAATACTGCAAAAATAATAAACACAGAAAAAAAAAGCAAGATACAGCAGCAATCTATAGAAGTGCGCCTGTCACAACTATCATGGACTTTGTTCTTGCCAGAGAGAAGCCAGCGGAGGCCAAGGAAGATGAGATAGAGGAAGAGTATTAGCGTCAAGAAGAAAGCAGGAGGGAGAGAAGAAAAAGAAAAAGAAAAGGCATCATAAGCGATAGTTAAAACAAGGAAAAATCGCTATTCGTTTCACCACTACTTGTCATGGGAGTAAGGCCCAAAGAAAACACCCATCCCTGCTCACCTACGCACGCCTTGGCTTGGTTGTCTTCAGGGTGTTGGTAAGCCTGGCATAGAATGCAGCACAGAAAACTTTCTGGGTCCTCACCACAGCCTGAGACTTGAGGTGCCGCGAAGCTGGGTCGATCAAGTGTCACAGCACCGGGCTTGTGCAAGTAGCCACAGCCAGCCAAGTGGTATGCCTGCCAGCTGCAAGTTTTCCGGCGGTCCGTCAGCTCATAGGGTCTGGACCTTTAGGGTCTGCAAGGCTAAGAAAAAAAATTAGGAATACCAACTTTTTGTGAATCGCCTGAGAGACTTGAAGCTTGAAATTGTGCTGCAGCCCCTCCAAGTGCTCGTTGCTCGTTGCCTATTGGCCAATTGAAACGACAAAAGCCTAGGAAACGACTGGCGATTTAGAACTCGGAACAAAAGAGAAATCGAGGAAGCAGAATAGACTCACGATACTAACGCAATCGCCGATCCGAGTCTCTCCGCCTCCGCCCCTCTTCTCTATAGAAAAACGAGCAAGTCTGGGTCTCGCTTTTTAACTTTTTCAGTGTTTGGGTTTCTCTTTCTCTCGGCTTCACTATACATAGACTCAGAAAGAAAAAGAAAAAAAGGACTCTTCTCGTAGCCGCTTGAGCTTTTGTCCTGCCTTTTTGTATCAATCATAATCGTCCATTTCTTTCGTCTCCGGCCCTCTGCCCCCCGTCAAACATGAGCAGCATCGGGCTTACTCGGCCCGCTGCCCGGTCTCTTCTCTCCCGCTCAGCCTCTGCCAGCCTCTCTGCCTCCACTTCCGTCTCCTCGCCTTGCACAACAGCCCGACTCAATCCGCTCTCGCTCTCGTCGCCGCCTTCGCAATGCAGCCGGTTCCACGACTCAGCCGTCCTTGAGGCCCGCAGGCCGCCGCGAAGAGCCCCGAAGTACCGCTACATTAGCCCTGAGTCCAAGGAGTTCGGCTTCCTAGGGAACAAAGAGCGCACCGAGGCACAGGCTGAAATCATCCGTCCTACTTTCACCGAGAACGAATGGAACATTATGCGGGAACGCTACACCCCCGAGCAGCTGGAGGCTGTAAAGCTGGCCGAGGAAAGCATAACTGCCGATGATCTAGTAGTGCAAGGTCGTCTACGTAACGACCCGCACCGTCCCGAGTACTTTGAGGACTTCGCTAAGCGTCACCCCATCATCGACATCAAGCCCGAAGTTGTGCCACGCGCAAGTGACTACAAGTTCCTATCACATCACGAGTACTTGGACAAGATCATGGGAAAGATTGCCGACCGTGCCGTTAGCGAAATCCCTGGAATGGCTGGCAAGGGACTAGCCGACGCTCTGAAGCTGGTGCGCAACACCTCTGACACTACTGTGGACCTGACCCAGTCCGAGATGGCCGCCATGGAGTCGTCACCAGACAAGCTTGAGAAGACACTGCGCGATTCAGCACGCAGTCTTGACACCAATGCCCTCAAGGAAGCCGATACCAAGCTGAATGACATCATTTCCAACACGATCTTCACTGACAAGCACGGCAACTGGCGAGAGACACTGGGTGACATGGACTCTTGGGGTCTAGACACGCCCGAGCTGGAGCAGATGTTTGGCCCACGCAAAAAGCTGACGCGTGCCGAGCTATTCCGCACACAAAACATGTTTACTGAGGTGCGCCCGTCTTATTCGGCCCTCGGCGATGAACTAGGCAAAATTGGCGAGATGGCTGGTCAATACCAAAAGGACGAGGACCCGGATGACATGGGCCTCGACGAGACTGGTGAGTATACGGCACTCAAGCAGCGCACCGGCCTACAGGTGCAAGATCTGCTATCAGTCATCACTAAGGTGCTTTCGGTCCGCAATGTCCACAACCAGACGCGTCTGGGAAAGGTGCGCTCCGTCTCAGTGTTTGCTGTTGCTGGTAATGGCGATGGCCGGCTGGGCGTTGGGCAGGCCAAGTCAACGGACCCCATGGTGGCTACTATCACAGCCAAAATGCTGGCAATTCAGAACATGGTTCCCATCCGGCGGTACGAGAACCGCACAATTTACGGAACAGTCAAGGCCAAGATTTCAGGCACTATAGTTGAGCTGCGTGCCCGCCCACCCGGTAAGTCGTATTTCCCTTGCCGTCTCCCTCCTTTCTTCTCTCTGATTCCTACAGCCCGATTCCTACATCTGCTAACTTTCTGTTCTCTTTCCTCGTCTTCCAGGTTTCGGTCTGCGTGTCTCCCACCGTATCTTTGAAATGTGCCGTGCCGCTGGTATCCACGATCTCTCGGCCATAATCCCGCGCAACAAGAACCCCATGAACACAGTCAAGGCAGTCTTTCAGGCACTGACAAACCAGCCTGACCCGGAGGAGATTGCTCGTGGCCGTGGCAAGAAACTAGTCGACGTGCGCAAGGTGTACTTCGGCGGCAATGTGTACTAAATAACTGTATAACTGTATTATTCTCTTCCTTTTTTGTTGTTTATCGTCCTTTTTTTTCCTTTCCTTTTCTTCATCGGTGATTTGACGGGAGGGAAACAGGAAATACCTTGTTTCATCCTTGGATATCAACGACATCACGGCAGCAGCTTCTTGGGCAGCTGGCTCCGTTGTATACATCCCTTGTTTTCGCTGTCGCGCCCGTTGTTTGTTCAAATAGAGAAAAGAATGAAAAGTGTACGCCCATTTTAGAATGACGTTGACAGAGCGGTGCTTTTGTGCGAGCAGATCGGAGAGGACACAGAAGTAGTCGTATGGCTTGTCGTACCATATGGTTGTAGCTGGAATTGCCTGCCATGGTGCATTCATTGGTCTCATAATACATGTATGAGGTGGTCTCTCCCTCTTGGTGGCCATTTCTGGGTCATTTCCCTCTCTGGTTCATTGCACGCTTGACCAGCCAAGTAGCCCAGCACCTTTTAATTCGAACCATGCCAAGTCAAGCCGGCACAGCCCAGCCCAGACACTCAATCCCGCTGGCTCAGTTCACACGTCACTGCATTGTGCCCTCATCCCACTCCATCTCCGTGTCCATCTCCATGTTATGCTCCATCTCGTCCTGGCGTTGTTGCATTTCCTGCTGCTGCATTTCCTGCTGCAACACAATGTTGTAGACACTGCTCTTAAGCGCAGTAAACACCAGGCTAATCTTACGCTCCAAGTCACGCAGGCCGTCAAGAATTGCGGTGCTGGGATTAGCTGCAAGGTCTTCCAGAATGGTAGAAAGCTGTTATAGTGGGCAGTTAGCTAAAGCCAGTCTTATCCTCCGAAGGGCTGAAAGGTATGGTTATTTGCCTTTTTCATATTGTCCGAAAGCCGCTCGTACTCTTCCAGCACTTCTTGCTCCAGCGGCGTCAGCTCAGGCACAGAGCCCATTGGGTTCGTGGGAGCATCCATAGTCAAACGAAGCCAATACGCAATTTCTTTTTCTTTTCAGTGGAAAAAGGGGGGAGAAAAGTAAAGCCAAGAGGTATGTCAGAAAAGATCGACTTCGATAATTATGACGTGGTAGCGTGTCGTAGCATGTAATCGCCTCAAATAGTCCCTCGCAAGCAATGGTTTCAATAGTTTTGAGTTGACTTGACGTTCAAACGCGAAAGTAGACACAGACGACCCTGACGATGCTGTGAATGCACAGTTGGCATTGTGTGTGCACTGTGTGGGCATGTATAAACTAGTGAGCAAGCACAGTGCGTGGTGCGTTTAAAGCAAGCCATATTACCGCGAATAAAGCTGGCTGGAAATGTGCAATAATCATTTAAAAACGACGAGCTTTAAAATCAGCGTTTCTCTCTCTTTTCTCACGTTGAGAGTGTGACGGCAAGATTTTCGCAATTTGCCTATCATTTCAATCAGTAATAGGGTGTTTCTTAGGGTTTACGGCTACCTGGTAACAAGCGGAACAAGACATGTTAAAGCTTGGCTCGGAAAATAAGGAGAACCGACACTGACGATAACATTCGCCTTGGCTTCTTTTCCCCAGATTTTGCGTACCCCCTCTTCTTCGCTTTGTTTGTGTTGTCTACCCGGGGCTTTCTTCATTTGACCAATGTCTTAGCCAGAAAAGGAAGACAAAAAGGAGACATGATGTAGAACATGTGACGATGTGGCGGACTTGACTTGACCATTGTGTGCCTTCTTATTCTGTGCCTTATTTCTAAGGTAACACTTTTTTTGTCGCGAGAACCCCGATGAGTTAGGGTTAGGGGTCCTGAATTTCAGATTGAACTTTAAACTGGAAGTCGAACATACTTTAACATTGATGTTCGGACTGAGAATCGCCATTGGTGGAGGCGTGATTGACTTGATATTGGGATTTGGTCTCAGCTCCAAGTGGGATCGACGCTGGTTTGAAGCAGTTGATGGCCAAGAGGCAATTTGGGGGAGCAAGAAGAGGGGAGGGATTTGGAGGGTTTGCAACATTAGGACAGGCCTGTAGCAATAGAAGCAGTAGTTAAAGTAGTAATAACATGGCAGCAGCTGGGCAAGAGATTAAATCGGCGGGGGGAGGGAGGGCAACGTCCAGCTTTTGGCGCTAGATGAGCCACACGGACCGCCGCTTTGAAGTTGAACGGGCTGTTGCAGGGCCAGCCAGCCAGCTATCCATCAAGACAGAATTCAAAGGGAGCTTAAAGGGGACAAGAGGACGGGCAAGACACGGGACAAAACACGTTTGCTGAGGGGAAAGAGAGAAGCACGTACCCGTAGCATGTGTGTATAGAACGATGTAAATGTGCGTGGCCTGTGGCTTGCGACCCAGGGCCCATGGCCGATACCCCGTGGTCCCGTATTATTGAAACTGAAATATCAACAGAGAACAGAACAATAAACGGCAGGAGTCATTGAGTAACAAATGTCAGTGCCCCGTCGTGGCTGGAGAGAGAGAAGATCAATTTACAGTTTGGGGGGAGGGCAAGATGGTGAACAAAACAATGGCCCATAATCTGCCAGATCTTGTTTCCTCCTCGTAACCTTTTAAAGCACAGAGAGGCAAGAGCCAGCCGCGAATGGGGGCCAAGGCACTAAATCACTATGCGTTTGCTGTCACAGTCGCAACTTTAACTGTTGCAGGCAGCAGTTGGGTTGGTAAGTTGGCCAGTGTCAAGGCTAGGCAGATGAGTCGGGCGGACTTGCGAGTTGGTTATTTCTATGTGCCTCTTCAAGGCGCGCGTGAGGAGTCCTGTTTCTCGAAATTGCTCGAGTCCTGTTTTTGCTCCTGAGCTTGCCTTGCTTGTCTTGGGATCGTTCTTGTCTCATTGCTGCTACTATTCTCTTTTTTCTTCCTCTCCTCTGCTGATCTCTCTTCCCTACGCTCTCACCCGTACCCCAGCCAGATGTTTGTCTCCGTAGTGTCTAGATATCGCCTGGCTGAGTGTCCCTCCCCCAGTCTCTTCCTCTTGTCGGCCGCCGGTCTATCTCGTCTCTTCTCGTGTTGTTCTTGGTTCTGCCTGTGTTGAAACTTTCCCTCTGTTCTGGCGTTGCGTAGCCTGAGTGGATTTTCTGACACTTGGCTGACAAGGGTTACGTTCCTTGCTTGTTCGCTCGCTTCGCTTTGCTTTGCTTTGCTTGGCTTGAGGGGAGAGGAGCGGGTTCCTTGCTCGTATGCAAGTAACTTGTCACTCTTCATCTTGGGGCCTATTTTTGTTTTGGGCTTGTGGTTTTTCTATGGCTGCTTGCTCCTGCCTTTGGCCTCATATTCAGGTACGAGTAAGTCAGCAGGGCCTTAAGCCAACCGGCCCTTGTTGTTGTTCTCTTGTCGACCAAATTTGTTTCACAAGGGCTTGTCAATGGACGGTACATTCTTCCTGTTAGCTACACTCTTTAATGGCCTTGACATGCGCCTCTATCCCCTTGCCATTATCTGGTGCAAGATTGTATTGTTATGCGGCGTATACAATGGCAGTGAAGCCTAGAACACAGCCAACCTTGCTTTCCGCTTCTGGTAGCAAGTTGTAGTTAATTTGGGTGGTGCATGTGTTTACTTTTTGCCCATCTGACAGACAAGACAAGACAACTTGGCCGTTCGTTGACTCTTGGCTGGCCAAGCTTGAGCTAAGCTAAGCTAGGCTAAACCAAGATGGTCCTTCTAGATCACAGGGCCTTGTTGTTCTACGCCACAAGCAAGTTTAGTGGTTTTAGAGGAGGGGAGAGCAGACAGGGGGCATAGAGACCCCGAAGAGAGGCTTTGTGGGGGAGGAGCCCTGTATTTACAGAGGGTTAGTTCGACCTGGGGTGCTTGCTGCTTACTGGCAAATCTGGTGATGTCTATGCGGATAGCGTGCTTCTGGCCTCGCGATAAGAGAACAGGTGATGGCTGCTGGTTCAGCGTACTAGGCTAGAAGAAGGAAATTAAAATAATGAGTTGTCATTTCTTACACGGCTGGAGCAAGACAGAGCGGGTGGGCAGTTGGCAGCATGAGAGAATGGCAGAGAGTTGTGGTGCAGCCCGGATTCATACAGGGGTCGTTATTAAGAATACAGGGGCTCGTAGCGCTATGGGGCTGCGGCATCCACTGGACATGGCCAAAACATAGCACCCAGAGGCTCTCTTGTCTCTGTGTCAATCTGTCTGTCTGTCCTGTCCTGTCTTGCCTTCCTCTTCCTCATCTTGTTTCTATTTGTCTCGCTTGCTCTTTTTATTTTCTTTTCCTCATTTTTTTCCTTCTCTAACTTCTCTTCTTGCTTCTTGCTTCTTGCTTGGCCTGCCCTTCTTTAATAGACATTTCAAGATAATCCGTCTCTTTATTTTTCCCTTCAACACCTGGTTTTCTTCTTTCCCCTGCCCTCAAATTCTCATGGCTGTTGTTTAATTTTTCACGGCTGTCTCTCTTTTTATTCTTTTTCTTCTCTCACATACAATAGACGCCAACTCAACGCCTAAGAAATCATCTCCACCAAAGCTCCACGTCATACGATTCAAGATTCGCATTCGAGCCTTCTCCCCTCTCCTTCCCCTCGATTTGACCACGATCCCTTTCGCACACCCCTCCCCAAGCCAAGTCAGGCAAGCTTTCCATCTTCGGTTTCAGCTTCGGGGGACCAGTGCCTATCCAACAAGCAATTCCTCAAAACCCGCCGTTATTTCTTTTTAATCATCGATAAAGCAAAAGCCCTAGAAAGACGACCGACTGCCATTGTCACTGTCCTTGAGAACGACGCACAATCAAACACCACACGAAATATCGCACGCATTATTGCAGTTGCACGTTGACAACTTGGGCTTGAATTGCTCCGAACTGGCGACCTTCCTCTGGTATTCTCTCTTATTTCCCCCTCCCTCCCTATTGGACAAATGAGTTCGATATCTGCTCACCACAAATCGGGCAGTCTTCACTTGTCGCCATCCGGCCTCAACAAGCCCCCCTCGTCCTCGTCGCCCTCGTCCTCGTCCACGTCATTTCCTATTGCCCCTGGCTCCGGCTTTTCCTTTGCCCCTGCTGCAAACCAGGCCCAGGCCCATTTGCGGGAACGGTTGGGCCGCACCTCAACTCCTGATTCTGAGGCTCTTGCGAGTAGCGACGACGAGTCTGATGCGCACAATCTTGCTGTCCGTTCCGCTGCCGTCCCTTCTGCCACCTCCCTGGATCCCCTTTCGCTGTCATACTCCACGACCTCGTCTTCGCTGTCCCAGACCCTGACGGCTACCCCCCTGAATCCCTCGTCTTTATCATCCTCATCAACTGCCGCTGCCATCACTGCCACCACCGCTGCGTTATCATCATCGCTGTCGACTGCCGCTCCTCATCCCCCTATCTCCGCTTCTACTTCCACCTCCGCTTCCATCATCGCTAAGCCCGCCCGCCGTACTTCGTGGCTGACGGATACTTCGTCGCCCCTGATGTCTGGTCTCCCGCGCAAAGGCTCCTTTGCCAACGCCATAAATATGTCGCCTACCACGTCTCATCCAAACACGCCCGGAACTGACTCTGCCTGGGGCACCCATCCGGCCTCTGCCGGCCTCCAGCGTGCCGGTCAATTTCCCTGGGCTAGCGGCATATGGAACACAACTTCTACGTCTACCGGCGCCGCTAATTCTTCTGCCTCTACAGCGGCCGCAACAAATGCCGCAAATTCCGTCTCTAGCGACCGCAAAGACGTTTCTGCTCGTTTTGCCGAACATCTCCCCTCACCTACCTCAACCGCCTATCTCACAGACACTACCAATACCGCCTCTTCCTCAGCTTCGGCTTCCGTTTCTGCTTCTACCGGGGGCGTCATTGCGCAGCCTTCTTCTGTTCTCAATGCCCCCGGCTCTGGCACTGTTGCTGTCACCGGCACTAACACTAGTACCAGTGTTGGTAATGGTACCGCTACTGTCACTGGCTCAAACCAGCCCCCGTTTCCCTTCACGATTCCCCTGCAGCCTACGATTAAGACCCATCGGTCGCAGTCATACTCGGTCGGCCAACTTGAGTCACATTCCCCTGTGACTGTGGCATCTGCTGGTATCATTGGAAACAGAAGTCGCCCCCCACATTCTGGAATTCATCATCGGGCATCGCGTCCTAGTATGCTTGGCGATTTGAGCGAGGGTGGTCTAGGAAAGCTCAAGGAGGTTGATGACGACAATGATGATGATGAGAACATTGATCCTATTCAGCCCGCCCCCCCATTCTTTCAATCTATCGAGGCTAAGACTATCGAGAAGCTTGAGCGTGAAAACGCCATGCTGCGTCATCAGCAACAGCAATATCAGAATGCAGCAGCAGCAGCAGCTCGTGCAGGCCCTCGCCCCCGCACGTCTTCTGCCTATGGTGCTTCTGGCCCTTCCACTGCATTCCGCCCTGAAGAGCCCTCTGATTACGCTATTGATGAGCTAGACGAAACTTTTGATACCGTTGATGCTATGTCGAAGAAGCAGCCTATGGGCCGTCGTCTTAGTGAATACACTATTCCCACTGCTTATCGCTCTGGCTTCCCCACCGAGCCTCGTAAGAATGACAACCTGAAGCAGAGAGCCTTTTGGCAATCGTCTCTGGGCTTTGGAGGTCTTGGTGACATTCCTCAGAGCCGCCGCCATTCATTCGCTAACGTTCCCACCCGCCAACCATCTATAACTTCTATGACAGAGGCCCAGGCCACTGCACTAGAACAAGCCATGATTTCCGAAACAAAATCTGCTCAGGACTTTGGTTATCCGTATGAAAATTCTAACAACAATGGTACGTAATTCGATTCTTGAAAAGTAACCCTTGTGCTACCCATTGTTGATGCTAACATTGAATGCTTTTGCCCTGGCATAGGTGTCTCTTACTTTTCTGGGAATCCGAGCCTCGTTACGTCTCCTCAACAACCGATGCAACATGGTGGATTTCCGAATCCCTATCCTACTCCATACTCTATGCACCCTTTCTCCGGACGTACTGCCTCTCCTAACCACAACGCATTTCCCATCTCACAGCCGCGCCACAACCAGCTGCTCCATATTGTCCTATTTAAGTGCGCGCGCGCCGACGTCTTCTACATACAAGATGGAACTGGACTCGCTGTTAAGCCAGGCGACCTCGTCATTGTCGAAGCGGATCGTGGCACTGATCTTGGCACTGTGGCAAAGATTGGTGTCGACTGGCAGACCGCCAAAGAACTAAAGGAACACTATGCCGAGGAGCAGTACAAGTGGCTTATGATGTATTCCCAAAATGCAAAAGCTGCACAGGATAACCCTATCAGCATCACTGGTGGGCCTGGAATGGCTCAGCCTGGTGCCATGGGTGGAATGGGTCCCCCTGGCCAGCAGCACCATATGCAAGAGCCCGTGTCTAACGAGCTTAAGCCTAAACTGATCAAGCGTCTTGCCCAAAATCATGAGATTAGTGCTCTTCGTGAAAAAGAAGGCAACGAGGCCAAGGCTAAGCGGATATGCATGCAGAAAGTTAAGGAGCATGGTCTCAATATGGAGATCCTGGATGCCGAGTTCCAGATGGACTGGAAAAAGCTGACGTTTTACTACTTTGCTGATTCCTACATCAACTTCAATTCACTGGTTACTGATCTTTTCAAGATCTACAAGACTCGGATTTGGATGTCGGCTATCAATCCGGCATCGTTTGCTAGTCCTACCCTTGGACTCCAGGCTCCAAGCGGTGTTGGGCCGGGTGCTGTGGGCACAGGGAGAAGCGGCGTTGCCAGCGCTGATCGCCGTCAATCCTCTCAGCAGCATAGCCATATGCAGACCCAACAGCAAGGGCAACACCCCCTGCAGCATGCTACCCCTCAGCATCTGTCTCAGGGTCAACAACAGCAACAACACCATCAAGCCCTAGGCCAGCAGCACCAGCAGCACCATCAGCATCAGCACCAGCATCAGCATCAACACCAGCACCAACACCAACACCAGCATGCTGCTCAGCCCCACCTACAGGTCTCCAACACAACTCAACAATCGGGAAACCAACAGCAACAACCCCATCATCAGTCACAGCAGCAGCTTCAGCAACAACGCTCTATTGCTCGCCACATACAGCCCAACTTTTCCAACATGCCCATGCACGTATCTATGTCCGGCATGAACACCGGAGGTGGCATGAACACTGGAAGCAGCATGTACACTAATGGCCCTCTCCCCACTGCTATTCCTGGTTCTGGCGTTAATGTTAACCCTATTACCGCTTCTCAATACACCAACTACGGCAATGCTCCTAGAGGCGCTCCGAGCCCGTATGGTGCTGGCTCTGGTGCTAGCCCAAACATCCCTCAAGGCCCAAGCCCCGGCCATGCCCATGGACCTAGTTCTGGCCCGGGCCATAGTCCCAGTCCCAGCACACCATGGAACGCTGATGCTAGAAATAGCGATATGCTTACACATCAGATGATGAGCGTAGCCGGCTCGGCATCGCCCAGCGGACATTCAGACTGGGTTAATGCCTTTCAGAGTCTGTCCATGAACTCGCGTTAAGAGGGCTAGTTTTTGGTGTACTGCATCTTCGAGAAGGGCTCTTTAGGGAAACTTGTGGCTGTCTTAGCTTCTGCTCCCCTATCTTTCGTATTTGACATTTCACATTTGTCTTTTTCCTTTTTATTTTTCGATTTCCTTTCTTTTTCTCCTGTTAAATTCGTCTTCTCCCCTTCCTCTCTTTCCCTATACACTTGTGGTCGGCCTTAAACAGATGTTCTCTTTCATTATTCTTGGTTGTTTTCTGCAACATTTTTAGACGAGCGGTAGACGTTCTCTTTGTACATGACTTGGGACGTCGGTATGTCTCACTGGCGTTTTTCTTTCCTCTTTTATTTTCCTTTATTCCTTTTCTTGCTTTTGTTTACCTCCCGGTATTCCTAATTCTCACCTGCCTGCTTCTCTGTTTTTCTCCTGTCATTCTTATTCTTTATTTTTTGTCCTATCCTCTTCCGCACCTCACCTCTCTTTATTATCTAGTACTACACCTTGTTGCGATTGTTTTCATTTTTGTATGCTACATATATTATTTCCTAGTCTTGCTCTTTTGTCCGTCTTTTCGTCCTGTTCTGTTTTCCCTTCTACAAGTCTATGCCCTACACTTACACAACACAACACACGCACATCCTTAAAGACATGCCGATAGACATGATTGTATGCCTGGTTTCTTTTCTATTTTCTGCATAATACTAACTTATGGCATGATTTATGAAGAACTGTGTAGTTGCAAAATCGTCAATTGTCCGTCACGCTTCGTTCTTGAGCTTTGTTTTCGCTTATACTTTATTGATTCCTCCATTTCGGCTCAATCTTGGTTCATCCTTTTCTTTGATGCCTTTGCTTTGTACTTTGTTGGCCCCCTAAAATAAACTTTTGGTCTTTGGGAGTGAATAGCCTTCCCTATATGTTGTCTTGACCATTTTGACTTTTCAAGAGGCAGAAATGCCGTACTAGATAAGAGCTGGAATTCGCCATTTGATATTTCAAACATGCATCACCATCAGAAGCCCTTTCTTCATAGACCTTTTGTTCTTCTTGGTGCCTAGTTTCTTGTGCATAGAATGACAGATAGGCTACGATTATCATTAACCTGGCGATGACTTAAAGAAAGCACTGTTGCATTTGTTCTGAATTTATTTTGTTTTATGTTTCTAATGTTTTTTGACAACTAAATCCATCATCATACATGAGTAGATCAAACTATGCATATGTGAGTTGTCAAATGCCTTCCTTTTCGCTTCATGATGTCAGGATGGCCTGTGTAACAGAAGACTAACATGGCAGGAGACACAACATGTTGTACGAGTTCCTTCCTTCATTAAAACCACAACATATTGCAGCTACTCGATTCTAGTGCTTGACCACAAAATTAAAATGAGAACTTTTCGTCTGAACAAGAACTTTTCCTGTTCTGTTCCCTTTACTCTTCTTTTCTCTCTGTCTCTGTCTATACATCGCGGAAAAAGTAAGAGAATGTAAAATGGCGCCTCGACAAAAGCCCAAGAGAAAGACGAGAGGTATGGCTGTCTGTTTTATATAATCATGATTTTACCCCTAGAAAAATCAGCCGAAAATTTCTTTGCTGATTCAGGTATAGAGTTAGAAGATCTCCTCAGCAGTAAAGGCTTTACTGCGTCAGCAAAGCCGATGAGTCCACCGACATCTACAGCTGCGCCACTTCCGCCCACATCAGCCATCAAGAGCCCCTCTCATGATCATGACCAACGCAAAGTTCCTTTGACAAGAACACGGACACGGGCTCAAGCAAAAGCATTAGTTTCTCCGCCTCGCTCGCCGCTAAAAGAAATGCAAGCCAACCAAGCTCCAAGCACAAAATTCATTGGCTCTTCATCCAAGGCCTCTCCTAAGAAGCCTGGCGTGGATGCGATCCGGGTCTCGGTTGATAGCTTGTCCCAAGCAAAGGCACCCCACCTGCCACCACCGTGTGAAACAAGCGAGCCTCAGGCCAGCCCTCGAAAGAAGCCTGGTCAGGCTGTTGGTGCTGGTAGCAATAGCGTTAGCACACCCAAGCCTAAGCTCAAGGTATATAGCGACCAGGGGCTTTTATTTTCACCCAAGCCACCTCAAGACAGCAGCTCGGTCATGAGAGGCGCCTTAATGACTAGGGCTCTACGAAAAGGGCTGCTCGGTATCATGGGAGAAGAAAAGCCAGCCGAAATTGAAGGGAAGAAGGCGATAGATGCCAGCTCACACCTTCACTCACCCGTTATGAATACCTACGGTATGGGCAAGCAAAGCCTACGTGATCGGCCCCTTCGGAAGCCCATTGTCCAATCTACTTCTATCACTTCAACTCGAGCTAGTTTAAACGACGAAGACGAGAAACTTTGGGATGTCCCATCAAGCCCAGTCAAAGCGCAGCGCCATTTCGAGCTGCATGCCACACCAACACCCCCCATGTTGCCGTTGATCAAATCTCAAAACAGAAACCAAACACACGAACCAGATATCATCCAGAATCCTAAAGCCCCTTTTGCGGAAATGGGGAATTCCGTGACCTTGGATAGGAAATCTCTAAAAGTTTCGCCCACCCATAGAGGGCGTCTTGAAGTTGAAATTAAGGAAGAAGAGAAACCTCTTGAGTCTATCATTAAGCCGAGCAGAGAGGGTAATCCCGCTATTCTTATTTCTAGCGATGAAGAGTCGGCATCTGGGAGCTCAGATCTTGATGGTGATTCAGATGGCGAGTTCATGCAGCGGACCAAGAAAAACATGCCTTCGCCTGCCAAGGGAAGAGCTATTACCCGGGCTCAGAAGGGAGATACTGCCCCGGTGCAGGAACCAATCGAAACAAGCCAAGCAAAAGAGCTAAGCGAACAGATCTCGCCTCCTTCCAATGTGCCCCGGACAAATAAGCAAGATATTTCCAAAGTGAAATCCCCAGCTAAAGTAGCGAAGACAAAGCCCATTAAGTATAAGAAACAAAGGCAGAAGCACAACCCCCCGCGAACTCGGGCACTTCGTCATTCTGATGTCTCAGTTGACCTGGAAGCTGTACAGGCTTCTACGGGTGAGATTTTCAATCTTATCAGTTCTAAGGCTGAGCCGAAGTACGGGTCAAAGCCAACTGATGTCAAGGCAAGGGAGCCTACGAAGAAGAGCCGATCGAAGAAACCCACTGCGGACTCAAGTATTTCGACCATCGAAGAGTCAATGAAATTCTTGACGCAATTCCTTGATAGCACCGAGAAAACCAAGGAGACTAAAAGTACTAGCAAGCGAAAAAGCAAAGCTCGAAAGGCTTCAACACCGGGGGAGAGGCCGGCAAAAAAGCAAAAGATAAAAGCTAGCAGCAAAAAGCTCAAGGAAACTAGTCTGTAAGCATTCATGCAATTTGTCCCCTTTACAAATTATCCGTAAGCTAACCATCCTCCACCAGGTCCTCACTCATGGCGACAAAGATACAAAGCGCTCAATTGAAACAGTTGGAACAGTTAAAGCTTGAATTTCAAGAGTCATTACTTGAATCCGAGACGTCAATTGGCCATGAAAACAAAGCACTCATTTCCAAGCTTAATAACGAGAGTCAGAAACTGTAAGTCATATATGCCGTTTACTTTTAGAGTCTAATGTGTTAACATTTACGTCAGAGTATGTCAAGTTCAGGATGTATATGAGTCTATCATCATGCAGATGAACGGCCTAGATGATTCATTTGATGCCGGTGCTCCAGGTGCTCAAAAGGCTGAGAAAGATATCGCCCATATCGTCAATCATGCCCGAAGTGTCAGTACGATTTACAATGATGTGAAAGAAGAATTCAAAAAGTACCATCTCAAAGTACCCATCGAGCGTTGGAACAAGGACTGGGACGAAGTTGATGAGATAATTGGTCTTGGCGAGCAGCTTGGCCAGAAGATACTCCAGGCACATATTTCCGCAGAACTTGAGCCTGGTAGAGCATACTCTCAGCTGATGGATAGCTTGAACGAAAAGGAAAAGGCCATTGCGCCCCTGTTATTTTTGGAGAGCTTGAAGGAGCTACAGACAAAGTCATGGGGGCAGGCCGTTTGGGGGCTATGGGATGCACTGGAGTCTGTAGCTGAAGTTATAGCATAGAATTATTAGTAAATTATAATCTAGTTTCTTTTTATTTCTTGGATAACCGATGTTGATTAACCTGATCATTTATGTTTAATACGATTATATCCTTGTAGTTTTGTACTACCATGAATAACTATCTTATTAGCGGTGTAAAAAGCGGTATCCTTCTGGCGCATATTAAATAAGTGGGGTCTGACCGAGGAGGGCTCAAAAACCCCACTTTCAAAGGTCTGCCCTAGGGCGCTAAGCCACATTTGAACAGCGAAAGCCCACAAACGCCACCCACCAGAAATTTCGGAATTTTGAACAAACTTATTTGGCAGGTCAATTTTTCTTCATCTTTCAATCCCACTTAGTCTGTGTCAACCAAAAGTCTCTATTCCGGCCCACATACAGGTACGTTTGTTGAAAGAATGAAGGGGTGCTTAGCTTGAGGTGAATAGATGATGGTTGAGTTACTTTGACGATTACTGTTTATTGAATGTTGAGGCAAACCTCGACGACAATGACAACTACGACATTCCGAAGAAGTGGACAAAGTTGGAAATTTTCGTCTCATGAACCATGGGTATCCGGACGCTCTCGGTAGTCATCTCTATTATTGATGACAGGGGCGGGCTCGCTGAAAAACTCTCCAAGCCGTGGCCCTCAGCCACCAAAACCTACTCTCGATCAGTGTCAACAGTTTCAGTCTCGTCATCATCAAGATTTCTACCGATGCCATCGCTCTCAACTCATCGATCATTTCTAAATGGCGCCCTTGCTAGCTAGCAGAATTTAGACGCTAACTTCCACTTTCTTAGTCACAATGGGTGCCCTCAAGTACGTTGAAGAGCTTCAGAAGCGCAAGCAGTCGGATATCATCCGCTTTCTGCTCCGTGTTCGCTGCTGGGAAGTATGTTAAACCGAACCACTACTCGATCCGAGTCCGAAATACAAATACCGTGATACCAATATGTGGATGCTCTTGGGCTGTAATCCATGCCGGCATGCAAACCATGTCGTCGACACTGCGGCAAGACGTCTATGCAGCCTTCTGAAAAATGAAGTCTTAGAGATGAACGCCATGGTGTCGAGAGGACGATATGGGGAACTACTGGATTGTGGATTTCACCACCCTTCATCCTTGCTATACACTCGTTGAACATTATGCTGAGAGTGCATCAATATAGCTCCGCCAGTTGAACGTCATTCACCGTGCTTCGCGCCCCTCGCGCCCCGACAAGGCCCGCCGCCTGGGATACAAGGCCAAGCAGGGTTACGTTGTCTACCGCGTGCGTGTCCGCCGTGGTGGCCGCAAGAAGCCCGTCGCCAAGGGTGCTACCTATGGTAAGTTAGATTTTTCCCCTTCATTCTCGTCAGCAATAGACATGGCAGAGCACTAACTTCTTTACAGGCAAGCCCACCAACCACGGTGTCAACCAGCTCAAGTACCAGCGCTCTCTGCGCGCCACTGCTGAGGAGCGTGTCGGCCGCCGCTGCGCCAACCTGCGTGTTCTGAACTCCTACTGGATCAACCAGGACTCGACCTACAAGTACTTCGAGGTCATTCTGGTCGACCCCCAGCACAAGGCCATCCGCCAGGATGCCCGCATCAACTGGATCTGCAACCCCGTCCACAAGCACCGCGAGGCCCGTGGCCTCACCTCCACTGGCAAGCGCTCGCGTGGTCTCAACAAGGGCCACAAGTACACCAAGACCACTGCCGGTCGCAGAAAGACCTGGAAGAGACACAACACCCTGTCTCTGTGGCGCTACCGGTAAATGCGTTGAGAACGGCGGCCTGGCAGCTCAGCTCTTGTGGTGCTGTTGGTGCGTCAGTTCTTTTCGCAGTGTCTGCCATCTGCCATCACTACCGTCGCTGCTATTGAGAAGCTGGGGAAGTGTATGGGATCACCAATGGGCCATGGCCATTGCTGTGGGCTAGGAAAGGGTTCTACCATGCTTGACGAAGGCTTCTACAATTAGTTTGATGGATAAAAAGTGATTTGGCAGATAGGAGTAGATCGCTCGGGTATAAGCCCAATCAAAAAAAAAGAGGGTTCAACAAAGGAAACAAACATTTCGCATACAAGTAGTATTTCTTTTCTCCCTTCATTCTTGGTGTATTTCGAGGAGATGAGACTGTTGGTCGGTCAAGGCGTCAATCTCTCTTACCCCATTCATGTTTTGTTTTTTTTTTCCTTTGGTTTTAGCGTAGCGTTCTCTGTCATCAGATCACGATTGTTTTTTACTGTTGTTCTTTATACCTATCTCAAGAGCTTCCAGTCTTAGAAAGTTAAAACTAACGTATGTGGCGATCTCAATGCGACTAAATCAATTTCATGCTGACTCTGAGTAAGCGTCCATAAATAACGTCCGTTTCCACAGTTTGATATTTTGATTTAGTTGGACATGAAATTTGAATTAGGAAGCGAATGGAAAGGAGGGCCAATGTGGTTATAGTCTATAGCGGCAAGAAAAGGAAGCCTTGTGTCCGAACTTGGAGCCGAAGGAAACCCTTGTTCTTGATAAACAATAAAAAACTGCACTTGTGTATATTGCTTTGAGCACACGATCACCAACCCCAATATACAATATCAGGGATAACTGTTAGTATACAGTAACCATCGAAAGGCAATGAATGGAACATGCTTTCCTCGTCTCTTATCAGGGAGCTTCTATCACGCATCTAGAACCTATTTAAACTATATTTGCAAGCATCCAAGGCTTGTTTATCCAAGTCTTCAAATGGATAACACTCTCCCATCTGTGTCAATGGCTCTCCGTCTTTCATTTTTTTTCCGATCAGTCCGAGTGCCACTTAAACTGTATGTTTTCTCATATCTTGGGTTCTTGAAGATGGGATACGCATACGAGCCGGGATGGAATCACAGTGATACGCCTTTCTTTTTTCGTCTTGCCGGGGAGGTTGCTTAACCGCAGTGTTATGCTTTCTATCTTGTGAGCACACTGCCAAGTCAGCGATAGCCCAAGTTTGTTGAGATCATCGTGTATTTGGTGATAGGCGGGATTTTCCTATCTTTGATAGGGTATGTCAGGTCAGATTATTCAGTTGTACAGGATGTAGTCGATTACCCATCCTCACTCGATCTCTGGAAACCCAAGCCGAGGTGAGGGTACCGACTCCGCCGAAGCCAGTAGAAGAGTAACAAGCTGTACAGAAAAGTTGTTCTCCTCCTTTTTATAGCGAGATCTCACAAGGCTCTTTGAAGAGCACACAATAGCATATTGAGGTCTTCTTCCGTAGTGCCCGCCAGTAAATAATAAAGATGGTGAGCCGAAGACCCGCTAGGTCACTCTCGGAGAAGGAGGGGTATTGTGAACCTCCAACTTGGTCGAGCAGGTTTTGATAGTGTGTATCAAGGGTTTCCTAATCTGTCAACAGGCGATGCGGTGGAACCGAAGATATGTTAGGTCTAGGCTTGCTGATAATCAAATGCTCGATCATCTTTTGATTTTCAGTGTAATCTTAGGAATGAGAAAAGGCCTCCCGAGCTCCAAACCCACATGCTAACCTAGCTAGATGTAACATGTTGATGACACAAACCCAGACCTCTCCTAGTTCGGTACGGCATTGGTCGTGAGAAGGCCCCAAGTCTATTTCTTCCAAAGCCCACCCCACCCACCATCACAGATAAAAGGCGACTTGGCCGGGAAGCCAATGTGCATCCAAGGGGCAAAGTTTAGGTAACTCACATGCCCATTGGGCTTAACTGCAAGGTGTGAAACAGCATTTGATTCACCTGCGCCCAATGGTGCAACAATCGACATGTAAGGGGATGAATATCTCCTTGGATCTTCCGTAAAACTTTCCTGATACTTCTCAAGGGTGTAAAGGCGGGCACATGCATATCCATAGAGAGGATGAGCCTTTCCACGAATTTTGAGTTCCTCTCCTTCGTTAGTTCATCCGCTATCGTCTACTTCCGCCCGATAGTCGCACTCCAAGCCAAGAAAAGGCTTGGGGTTAGCGACGCTGATGAGGTGCCTGTTTTGCTCTGGTTCTTTGGACTTCTCTTGGACGTCTAAAGATATGTCAATATAGCCAAACTAAAATTCTCACAGTCCTACGCATTCCCACCTATCAGCCAGTTTCCAGCCACCGCCTCATAACAGGCCATGATGGGCTTAATCAGAGCATCCCGATACTATCACATGCAGTCTAAATCAAGGACCGGAGTGGCAAAGGTATGGAGTCTATTACTTCGAAATTAGATAAAGCATGTATAAATTGATAGTAGCACTACAACGCGACGCAGTTTTGTCATGGATGCCATGCCAACAGGGATATCTAGGCATGGACATCTAGACAAGCACCACACCTGCCCCTGCCAGGATACAACTCCAGGATGTCAAAATATCAGCAATAGTAAGGGCGCAAAACATTTGTGAGCTCGCAAGAACCAGGTCAAGAAATACGGCAGGGAATCGTTTGAGAATAGCGTGAGGGTCGTCAGCCTCCTCTGTATCCCATGTTCACTTTTGTCTTCATTGAGGCTTCCCACGTCCACGAAGAATTCTTAGCTATCCATATTCATATGCACAGCATGGATTATAATACAGTCCACCAGGTTCGATATTAAAAGAAAACTAAGTAAGTAGAATTGGTAACGAATACAGAAGAGAGCAGCAATAACAAGCCAAGACAAGACAAGAAGAGGAAAGAAGATGCGGAATAGATACAGAAAGCAAGAAATAGGAAAAACAAAAGAGAATGGGAAGAAAAGCCCTCAACACCAAGAAGATATTCGGCTCGTTTTGTTGTAGTACACGAGGAAGAAAGAGAAAACGAATTAGAGGACAGAAGGCAAGAAAGAAAAATAAGACAAATATCGTATCTAGTCGTGGCCAAGGTCGTAAAAGCTAGTGGTAGCAGAAGAAGAAAAAAAGGGAAAGAATAAAGTGATGTAAACAGCCGAAGCGGACGAGGACGGTAGAAAGGCAAAGAGTGGTGATGTTGTGATGATGTCATATGATTTTATGACGTAGCTCATCATCCAGGGTCTCTCGCTATTCCCTCTCCCCTCCGGTGCACAAGATGAATAAAAAAGATACCTCCACGAACTCGACTCTGACTGCAGGGTGGTGATACAAGGCTGAAAAATAACAAGAGAAGCCACAATGTATGGAGGCACTGGAGAATTACCAAGAGAAGAAAAAGAACAAGTGGAAGAAGAGAAAGTGGAAACACTGGTATCAAGGCCAATCCTCGTTTCCAGTTGTAGTGGATGCAGATGCAGACGCACCATTGCCTCCACGCAGCCCACGCGATCCGCCCATACGTGAGCCATTGCCACTGCTACCGAGCCCAAGGCCATTGGCAAACGTAAGTCCGCCACCAGCCCCAGCCGTACGGGGCGTGGCTGTTCCTGATGTCGCCGTCGACGAAATTCCGCTACCAATGGTGCCCACGGCCTTAGCACCAGACCCAGATCCGATAGACGGCTGCTGGTTCTGGTTCTGCACGCCACTGACCGTGCTATGTGTTGTGTTGCTGCTACTACCACTACTGGTGCTGCTGCTTCCACTGCCGCTCCCACTGCCACTTGTGCTTCCGCCATTGCTGGTGCTGCGCTGCAGAGCCGTCTGGCCCCCAGTGCCATCATTGGAGGTCATGCCACGAGTGTCCATGTTGTTTATACGGCCACCGATACGGCGACCGTGGGGGGTCGATCGGATAGAAGGGAGAATAGGGCGGATCGCGTCAATAAGAGCCGACTTTTTAGCAGGGGTGGCGTAGTCAAGAGCCGTTTGGACAACATAGTTGGCGAAGCCGTCACGCAGACAGCGCTCAAGCTCAGCGGGGTTCAAGAGCTCTTCAACTATCATATCCTTGGAAACATCTGAAGCGCATCGGATGCACTTCTCAATGACGTTGGACGAGAACTTGTGGCGCGAAAGAGGGCCAATCGAGTCCCGGAACTGGACTACCATTGGCTCAGTATAGCTAGGCTCGTTGAGATCGATGATGTACTGCACAACATAGTTTCCATAGGGGTCCTGGACTAGCACATTCGCATCCTCCGTGATACGGGCAATCAGCCACTCCTGCTGCTTTTCGTTGGCATGGTCGATGCAGCGCTGCAATACACAGCAACCATGGCGGTGCGTACCAACATCCACACAGTTGTGACCCACGGCGTCGAAAATGAATTGGGCATCCTCAGGCTTGAGCTTGTTTAGACACTTCTGAATCACATGATTACCATTAATGTTCTGGATCAGCTCGACAACACGGAAACGTAAAGCATCAACAATCAGGGCAATCTGCACGTCGGTGTGCACAAACTCAATCATCTTCTGCAAGGCACGGGTGCCATGCTGGTTGAGAGCGATGGGCACCATTTCGTGCGATGCGTTTCGGATGAGGGTAGTGCGCTCCTCCTCACTGCACGATTCGAGGAGTTTTTGGCAGAGATAGTTGCCAAAAGGATCGGTCATGAGCTCGACAACATGCTGATTAGTTTCAGTCCAGATAGCATGTGTTATGTCAGGATTGTGCTCTTCAAGGCGGCGTTGGAGGTAGCGGCAGCCATGCTGATCCTTGCACAGCTGGTATATTTGCCCAATGACAGCTTCAAGGGGAAGGTTATTGTACTTGTTGTTGACATCGCTTTCTTGCTGGCGACGGCTTTGGATAACGCGTGCCTGGCTATCTCTGCCATGGGTAGGGCTGGGGTAACTGGCCTGAGCCTTGGTAGCAGGGGCCTGCACAGAGCTCGCATGAGGCTGGGTGTTGCTGTGGGCAGGCGTAAAGCTCTGTTGTTGCTGATGGTGCACGGGCGATTGTTGCTGCTGTTGGTTTGACTGGAAGGTATTGATGCTCATGTTCTGCATGCCCATTCCTAGCATAGGCATCATGAGCCCATTAGCCGCAGGTTGAGAGCCGGGAGCAGGATTGAAGCTTGTAGAAGTGGGAAAGAAGGGGTGTCCGTTCGATACAGCAGACTGCGGACTGGCTTGGCCACCTGCAGGGGGACCAAAAGGAGCAGCGCCAGCATGGAGAGAAGACACTCCGTGGTATGAAGCTGAACCAGTGCTAGCACTGTTGATTTGATCGCGGGGAAGGGGCAGGCTGTCTGCTCCCAGCTGACTATTGGAGCGGGAGGTCATGGCACCCCCCAAGCGAGACATTGGGTTGAACAAGCTGCTAGAGGTGGGCTTAGCTGATGGTGTATCAGTAGGTGTGTAGCTACCGCTCATGTTGCCGACAGGCGATGCGATTGCGCCATTTGGAGGGCTAATCGGGGTAGGATTCCCAAGAGAGGAATCGGCAACACTATTTTCAGTAAGAAATTTGAGGTCGAGAGAACGACGGAATGAATTTGGCATGGAAGAAGGGCCAATGGGAGACGGAGCACCAAAGCTAGAGCGGGTGCGACTTAAAAAGCCCCAGTCGCCAGCACCGAGGGATTCATTTGCGGTTGTGGGTTTGCTAGGGGCGATTTCGATCCCAGGATTCTATCAAAGACAAGCTGTTAGTGAGCGTGGCCAGGAGTTCGTGGAACCGGGAAAATGAAAGAACGGCGGCCAAAGTAAGACAAAGTACGCGTAGGTTTTTTTCGCGGGTGTATTGCTTTTTTGCTTGGATTCCCTGTCTTTGTCTCATGTTTCACGATGGTCTTTTAAAAGCCAGAAGAAAAAGGGCAGCGCAAGGGAAAGGGAAATGAAACAAAAGGACTCACGGCAGACTCTCTCGGATAGTCAGATTCCAAGTGCGAATTAGAGGTGGTCTCATTACCAAAGAGGAATCGAGCGGTGTTGGCTTGATCAAGACCATCCATATCGGAAGCAAGCATTCGGATGTGAGACTGGCCGGTAGAGGCGGAGGGCATGGAGTAGCGGTTGGTTCTACTATAGAGAGGAGGGGAGAAACAGTTAGTATGTAGAACAGGAGAAAAGGAGGAACACGGGAGTTAACTTTGCTACACTGCTAGCCCTGGAGTTTCAAGGTTGAGTGACGTACGTGCTGGTTGGGCGGAAGCCCATGGCATCATAGCGACCAGACATGCTGCTACTGCCCCCAAGACCAAGGCCGCCTCCAATAGCGGCATCCTCCCGTTCTTCATCGTCGCTGTTGCGGCGGGACACAGGCACAGAACGGAAAGTGGCGGCCGGGTCATCCCAGGCAATAGTGCGCTGCAGTCCCAGGCCTTGGTGGTGCGATTGCAGAAGGGAAGCCCGAGCCAGGCGGCTGTAGTAGCCGGGCGGCGAGGCAACATTTGACATGGAGTAGCGGTTAGGGCGGGCCATGAAGCCAGGGAAAATGGCCGAGTCGTAGCGCTCGTGTGGAGGGGTTGTAGGCTCGGACTGGTTACCGCTAAGCTGGTGGACCTCCTCGGTAAGCTGAGCGAGTTCAAGCTCTTCGCGACGTTGGGATTCGTCAAGTCGCTGCATTTCCGCCTCGAAGCGACGACGCTGTTCACGGAGACGCTCATATTCGGCACGTTTCTTCTCGATCTGTTGAGGGGGTGCAAGAAAACGGGTTAGAGGCGTCCAAGGGGGGAGCTATGAAACACGCATAGGGAGGACAAGATGGACATACTAGTTGAACCTTTTGGTAGGCAATCTGCAAGGGAGACAAGAGGCAAGACGTCTGTAGGTTAGCCTGAGGGTATTTCTCTTGAAGGGCGTCTTTAAAGGGGTTTATGTAATGGCTATGACATACGCTGTAATCAGGCTGCTGTTGCGAGCCATCCAAGGCGCGGGTGATGGACAGCGAATTCATGGTGGTGGTAGTGGTAGGAGTGGTGGTGTGAGATGCGGCGATTGAAGAGGGGGAAGAGGCCGTATTCGTAGCGCTGGAAGGTGCACGTGTAAGTGGGTTGGCAAAGCGGCGAGGAAGGCTAGTTGAGAGAGGGCTTATAGTGGACGGCGATGATATTGCAGGGCCAGTCGAGGCGACAGTGGGAGTGTGGTTGCTGTATGCGTTGCTGCTATTGCTATTGATAGTGCTGAAGCCGGAGCCGGGGCCGGAGTCGGAGCCAGAAGTGCGCTGGTCGAGAGTAGCAGCGGGCTGCGGCAGCGGCATTCCAGGCGTAGATTCAGAAGGGGAGGAGGGCGAGACAGAGGGAGAGATAGAGGCAAAAGCGACGGGTATTTGCGGGTGTTTCTGGTGCTGGCTTGGATGGTGGAGGCGGCTTTGCTGTGACGACGGCGGCATCCAAGGAGTAACCATGCTATGAGAAGAGAGAAACGAGAGGAGCGAAGAAGAAGAGCAATGTAAAAGGGAAAGCCCAGAAAAGAGGCGGTAGAAATAAGAGAAGAAGAAACAGCGGTGATGACGAAGGGCGAAGGAAGAGCAAGAATTAGAGTAACAAAGTTGGGCTAGACAAGGCTAAGAGAGACAGCACAGCGGACACGGCCTAGTGGTTGATAGTAACGAGCAGCTTAGCAGGATGCCAGAGCAAAGTAGCAAAGCCGGCCAAGGCAAGGCAAAGCACTGCTATAGGTCAAGGTAAATATGGTGAGAAGAGAGAAGAGAGAAGAAACAAAAAAGAAGGCAATCAAGTCAGTGCCGAGTGGGAAGACGGTGGGTGGAGAATAGGCAGGCAGACAGACAAACAGAGGCAGAGAGCAAGCTAGCAAAAAGGGCGAAAAAGAAAAAAAAAAAAAAAAAAAAAAAAAGACAAAAAAGGCAGGGCGGAGGGGGAAGAGGGGGGGAGGAGAAAAGAAAAGTAAAAAAAAAAAAAGAGGAAAAAAAAAAAAAAGAAAAAAGAAAGAAAAAAAAAAAAAAAAAAAAAAAAAAAAAAAGACAAGACGACGAAGCGAGCACAAGAGAAAGACGAAAGACACAAGACTATGAGAAATTCAGGAAAATCAGGAAGGAAAATCAAGCAAAAATACAGACTTGCTGCCCTTCCTTTTTCTGCTACAAATATTGCTCTTGCTCAGCTGCTGCTGCTGCTGTCTCCTTCTCGTTCCCTGTGTTGTTGGCGCAAGCCATGCAACCGAAAAACTCAAGCGTTTGTGTAGTAGCACAAAGACAAAGATCCGGAGGCAGACGAGACGAGAATAAGGGAAATTTTAGGGGACAAGACAAGAGACAAGAGAGAGTGAAGGGGAATCAAAGAACCAGAGTCTACACTGTACATTGTGCATTTTATTTTCCCGTCTGTCTCTGCCACAGCCTTCTGCTCTGCTCCCGCTCTGCTAGCGCTCCAAAGGCAAGCAAGAAATCCCCATCCGCCCCTAAAGCCCCTAATCTGACCTCTCGGGCACGCGCCAGCCTGATGGCAAACTATAGGCCTGGGCTGCTTGCTATAGGCCAAGGGGCCGACGCCAGCCCCTCTAGCGCTGTCGCCCGCTGCACCACACCACCTGCTCTACTAACCATCCACTGAGCCCAGCCAGCCCAGCCAGCCCCTGAGTTCACCACCCCGTCGCCTTCATCTAACCCTTCTGTTCTTCTTAGGCCCGGCCCTGCTAATCAAAAAGCCTGCCGAACCTAAAAGCCCTGTACCCCCCTGTACCCTTGCCCCCATGTCCTGTAGCACCCTGCACCTCTGCTACAAGCCCTTTTCATCCCCTCCAACACACTAAACCCCAACGATCTACAGCCGCAGAGAGGAAAGCCTCGTTTTCATCAACCAAAATGACATGACGGGATGAGACAGACAGGAACAAGACGAGACACCAGCAACAATCACGAGCATGCAAACATAGCCTGCAGGACAAGACAAAGCACATAGATGTCTTTTGTTTGCTTGCTTGCACAAAGAAAGACCAGAACAAAGCTAGGAGCTCCTTGTCCCTTCTGCCTCGTTGCCAGCATACAGAACAGCCGTTTCTCCCCTTTTGTAGTACTTTCTGTACGTTCCTACACCGACCCGACAGCATCCTCATCCCATGCCGTTTTGTCCATTGTCTCCTGTCGCTCCTTTGTGCCGTTTGTCCTACCGCCTTTCTTTTCTGAGGCAAGCCAAGCCAGAGCTAAGCAGCGCCAGTGTTTGCTGGCCCTGGCCTGGCCTCTTGCGTCCTCTGCCTCTGCCACTCATGTCTGGATCCCCTAGAAGCGGCGGACGATAAGAGAAGCAAATAGAAACAAAGAAGAGGTCTTGTTTTGCCCCCTTCCCATCTGATCTTCATCTCCCTCCCCCTTGCCTTCTGAGCCTCTTGGTCTTGGATTTCTTCCTGGATCTCCCAAGGTCCCTAGCTAGAAGGGCAACACGAACTCCGTTCTCTGGCTAGGAGCCGGGAAACACAGCAGGGCAGATTAGCCCTCTTGCCTTGTCGTCTTGCTGTGTGTGCTTAGCAGTTGGCTGGCACAAGGATGGAAGTAATAACAAAGACCTGCCTGTTCCTGTCTGCCTCAATCTTGGAACATGTGGCGTGGCATGGCATGGCATGGCATGGGAAAGTTGCATTATTAATGCTCGGCTTCATTAGCCCTGTTTTATGCCAAGCTTTCCAGACAAACTGTTGACCATTGTACCTTTGCCTATGCATGACGTGACTAGCTATCCCTGTCGATACGCTAGCCCAACCCTAATATGGCATTTGCACCTGATTGAGCTATCTTCACGTGACCCTTATCACCCCGCTAGAAGCTAGCTTGAAGGTGGGTCTATCAGATCCTTCGTCGTCACTTTTTGATTGAAGCCAGAAAGAAAAGAATTAAAAATAAAAAGTGACAATTTTTTTTTTGGTTTCTCAAATTCTCGCGATAATTTGCATGCCAAGCTTTTTCCTTTTTTTTTCTTTTTGCGTTGAGCTCTCTGTTTTCCGTTGCTGTTTCCCCTATAGCTGCAATTCTTCTTCTTTTCTTCCCTGGCCATCTATTTCCGCGACCCTCTGCTATTCTCCAAGATCATGCGCCTAGCGTGACTCGTGCATCATACCTCCCGCCGTTAGCTTGCTTGCTGCTGTCCTCCCCTAACCGCTTTGCTACTTCTGCTGTCTCTGATATTCCCTCTCGCCGCCCGAAATGGTGGTTCTCGATGATGGCTTTGAGGCGTTGTTAGAGCCGTTCTACAACGGCAAGAAGCTGACTGACCCCATCTCGACTCGTGAGGACAAGTTCCAGCTGCTTCCGGCCTTCTTGAAGGTCAAAGGTGTGTTTGTACATGGCCGCTTACAGAAATAGACGCCAAATTTGAAATGGGCATATACTGATTTGCCGTCTCTCTTTCCTAGGTTTGGTCAAACAGTGAGTCTTGTCTGGCACCCGATCGACCGCGGCGCCGGTGCCGCCGCCTCCGATTAGCCCTGAGTGAAGTGAAGCTTTGGAATAGGGCTTCCCCAGAACACACACAGGCAAAAGCTAACACCTCCGCTTTTATAGACACATTGACTCATACAACTTCTTTGTCGAGCACGAGATAAAGGAAATCGTTGCTGCAAACCGGACTATCAAGAGTGATGCTGATAGCACCTTCTGGCTGGAGTAAGCTTCTATAATGCGCCCCTCCTTCCCTACCCCTGTGCCCTCTGCTAACACTCATCTCCCTAGATTCCTCGACATTCGTGTCCAGCGCCCTAACCGTCAGGACGAATCCGATTTCCCCCCCAACAGCGAAGTTACTCCCATGGAATGCCGTCTCCGTGACATGACCTACAGTGCGCCGATCTTTGTCGACATTGCCTTCATCCGCGAAAGGCAGCGCGTTGTGCGCAAAAACATCCGTCTTGGCCGCATGCCAGTTATGCTGCGTAGTTCCAAGTGCTGGCTCAGTGGTGCCAACAACTCGCAGATGGAGGCTATGAATGAGTGTCCGCTTGACCCTGGTGGCTATTTCATTGTTGGAGGCACGGAAAAGGTCATTCTGATTCAGGAGCAACTGAGCAAGAACCGAGTCATCGTCGAGGCCGACGAAAAGAACAACATCATCTCGGCCTCAGTCACCAGTTCCACACATGAGCGTAAATCCAAGACCTACGTGCAGTTCAAAAAGGACCGTATTGTGTTGTCTCATAACATTCTAGTCGAAGCTGTGCCCATTGTAATTGTTCTTAAGGCAATGGGTGGCCTCTCGGATCTCGAGATCATGGCCCTCGTTTGCGGCTCTGATGGTCGGTACCAGGACTCGTTTGCCGTTAACTTTGAAGAGGCTACCAAGGCCGGTGTCTTTACCCAGCAACAGGCACTTGAATACGTCGGTGCTAGAGTCAAGATGGGCGGCAGAAGGACACCCGGAGGGCTTCAAATGCGCCGCAACCATGTTGAGGAGGGTCTGGATGCGCTGGCCAATCTGATTATTGCTCATGTGCCCATTGAGGGCCTAGACTTCTATCCCAAGGCCATATACATTGCCCTGATGACTCGACGTGTACTGTTTGCCATGCATAACTCCACCCTTGTTGACGACCGCGACTTCGTCGGAAACAAGCGCCTTGAATTAGCCGGCCAGCTACTATCACTACTATTTGAAGATTTGTTCAAACGTTTCATGTCTGAGGTCAAGATGAGCATCGACAAGTACCTCAAGAAGAACAACCGCGCCATTGCCCTTGACCCCGTCAACATCATTAGCAATCATGCCAATAGTATTGGGCAAGGCCTTAACCGTGCCATCCAGACAGGAAACTGGAACGTCAAGCGTTTCAATATGAACCGTGCAGGTGTCACCCACGTGCTCTCGCGACTAAGCTACATTGCCGCTCTGGGTATGATGACACGAATCTCGTCGCAGTTTGAAAAAACCCGCAAGGTTTCGGGACCACGTGCTCTGCAGCCGTCACAGTGGGGTATGTTATGCACATCAGATACCCCCGAAGGTGAGGCTTGTGGTCTGGTCAAGAACTTGGCGCTTATGACCCACATTACCACTAATGTCGACGAGGAGCCTGTCAAGCGGTGGGTCTTTACTATCGACCCTACCGCCGAGTCTATCCGCAACTTCACGGGCCAAGAGATGCACCAGCCCGGCAACTACATCATCCACATTAACGGAACACCTCTAGCGCTCACTCGGTACCCTAAGCAGTTCACTGCAAAGTTCCGCGCTCTGCGCCGCAAGGGCTGGATCTCACCCTTTGTTAGTGTGCACATGAACTCGCACTTTTCTGCTGTACACATTGCCACCGACGAAGGTCGTATCTGCCGGCCCTACATTATCGTTAAAAGCGGCAAGTCCAATCTCAAGGCCGAGCATCTGCGGCTGTTGCAGCTTGGTAAGGCTACTTTTGATGACTTCCTCAAACATGGAGTGGTCGAGTATCTCGATGTCAATGAGGAGAACGATACACTGGTGGCTCTTAATGAAGACTACCTCACTAACTCGTCAACGCACATGGAGATCGAGCCCTTTACATTACTTGGAGCTGTGGCTGGCTTGATTCCTTTCCCGCATCACAACCAGTCACCCAGAAACACGTACCAATGTGCCATGGGTAAGCAGGCCATTGGTGCTATTGCTTACAACCAATTCAACCGTATCGACACTTTGCTATACACTCTTGTATACCCCCAGCGACCAATGGTCATCTCAAAGACCATTGAGTTGGTGCGGTACGACCGCCTACCCGCTGGTCAAAACGCCACTGTCGTAGTCATGTCGTATTCTGGCTACGATATTGAGGATGCTTTGGTCCTCAACAAAGCCTCTATTGACCGTGGCTTCGGTCGTTGCCAGGTGTTCAAAAAGTACACCACAGAGCTCCAGAAATATGCCAATGGCCGACAAGAGCAGCTTGGACGCCCTGTCAATGAGGGCGAGGGCGAGAGCCGGCGCCGCGTTGCCCGCGACGAGGCCCTCGATGACGATGGTCTGGCCACTGTCGGCTATCGCGTGCGGGCTGGTGAGGTCATGATCAAGAAGGAAACACCAATTGACCAGGCATCCACGGGTATCGGTGCTGATCGCGGCCCCAGCGAGTATCGCGACTCCAGCACTACGTACCGTACTCCCGACCCTAGCTACATCGACAAGGTCATGCTGTCAAGCACGGAAAAGGACACTGTGGTCGTCAAGGTACAGACGCGCCAGACACGGCGGCCCGAACTTGGCGACAAGTTCTCGTCGCGTCACGGCCAAAAAGGTGTGGTGGGCATTATTGTTGATCAAGAAGATTTACCGTTCAGCGATGCCGGCCTTGTGCCTGATATTATCATGAATCCACACGGTTTCCCGTCGCGTATGACGGTTGGCAAGCTTATCGAGTGTTTGACGGGCAAGGCATCAGTGCTTGATGGCCGTAAGGACTACGGGTTTGGCGATGCGTTCCGCTCACATCCCGTTGAGGACATGGGCCGTGTATTGATTGAACACGGCTTTTCGTGGGAGGGCAAGGACTATTTCACATCGGGCATCACCGGAGAGCCGTTCGAAGCTTATCTATACAATGGGCCCATCTACTATCAGCGTCTCAAGCACATGGTGCAGGACAAGATGCACTCGCGATCAACCGGTCCGCGAGCCTCACTGACCCGTCAGCCCACCGAGGGTAGATCGCGCGAGGGTGGTCTTCGTCTGGGTGAAATGGAGCGTGATTGTTTGATTGCCTACGGAGCCTCGCAACTGTTGCTAGAGCGACTAATGCTGTCGTCGGATGCCGTGCAAATCGATATTTGCCAGCGCTGTGGGCTGTTTGGTTACAAGGGCTACTGCACTACGTGTGACTCGACTGGCGAGGTGACGAAGATGACTATGCCATATGCTGCGAAGCTGCTGGTCCAGGAGTTGATCAGCATGAATGTGGGCGTGAGATTACAGCTAGATGACGAGTTCCCGCATCCGAACGAGTAGATGGATGAAGGAGGGAGAAGGCAAGGTGGAGAAAGAAGAGAAATATCGGGAAGTAGAGGCATGATATGATGTTAAAAGCTACGGCTGTAGGAATATAGATAGAAGATAGTAACTAGCTACAATGAAAAGAGAAGAATACCCACCATTGCTTACTGCGATAGGCCTGATTCTTTTAACTATCTGGCCCCTCTTCACCTTCCTCCTCCTCCCTCTGTACCACTGCCTTTAATCCTGCTGCTACAACTTCATACTCCACTGCCTGGCTAACCCCGCAAGATGATGCCTTTACATGCGGTGCAAAGACCACTTTCATGAACCGCCTCCACGAGCTTCTGACTGTAACATCGCCCCTTTCGCGGCCATCGCCGTACTGGTCATCGCCGTACTGGTCATCGCCTGGCTCCCTCTGCCCATAAACCGGCTGCAAGATTAGCGCGATACGCATGGCTACCTGAGTAGACCACACCAACCCCAGTGCTGGTGTCTTCATGCCCTCGTTGCCCAGAATCAGGGGATCGTCGCCCCAGCCGGTGAAGAAGCGGTGCTGGTGGTCTAGTTCCAGTGCTGCAATGGGTAGCGGCTCTGCCTGTGCCGAAGCCGTCGGCAAGCCCCAGGGAACATCTTCGGGCAGTCCACCCGCCGCGCCATCGTCTGTGCTAGTGCTATCCCTGCTCGCTTGGCTTGCTCCCACGTCGCCATAACTGCTTGCCTGGGACTGCGTCAGACCTACGCCCGTCAGCGCACCTAGCCGATCAGCCACCTGATTCGCCACGACGACGGCAATGTCTAGCTTCTCAGCCAGCCCGCGGAGTGTCTGGCCCAGTCGCGATAGCTCGGCACCGCGGGCACTCAACGCGTCGCCTCGACGATCATACTCGACTCGATAGTTGGCTGCGACCGAGTCAATGACTAGCAGGCCAATGTCTAGCCGCTCGACCATGACGGGTACCTGGTAGGCTAGGATATGCTCCTGGCTCTCGAGGTCTGGTGTGGAGGCGCTCGCAATGCGATCAAGGCCGACAGCCCGTAAGCCGCGATGCACTGTGTTGTAAGCACGTAACACAGGGTTCGTTGCGAGCATCTGGGCCAGCCGACGGGTAGCTAGGGGCGCTTCAGTGGTAATGTACAGCGCACCACGGCCGAGACCACGTGGTGCTTCCATCTGCACGGCTAGCATCAGCGATAGCAATAGCTGCGTCTTGCCGGCGCCACTCTCGCCGGCGATTTCCGTGACACGGCCAGCCGGCACGCCACCGCCGAGAGAAGCGTCCAGATCGTCGTCAAGGGTTGAGATTAGCGCGCTGGCGCAGCGCGGTTGGGCGAGCAGGCCAGCTAAAGAAGTTGTACGCGTGTTGCGTAGAGAGGCATGCAAGGCGACGGCTACGGCGGCAGCCAGGCGACGCAGGTCGAGCACAGGCAGCGACGTAAGCTTGGCTAGGGTAGAGACATCGCGGGAGAGCAGCTCGGAGGTAGTGATGGAGTGGTGATCTAGTGAGTGAAGTGTCTTGGTGAAGGAGGCCGTGGGGAAGGACGGCAGGACGGTCGAGAGGTCACTCATTTGTTTGATGGCATTAGCAGACCCCGGGCTGGCGAGAAAAAATTACATTACGGACTAATGATCGCACGAACTGACAACAAAGTGATGTTCACAAACAAATTCCATGCGCTGTTGAGTCAATGAAGAAGTTGTGAAGTCGAAGCTTGGCAGCCAAGCTTGTTGAACCCCATACTTGGTGTTGTCGACTGTGGACCTTCTATGTATCATTTTCATTGGCTGCAATTTGCCCCTTGCGTGCCTCCTGTGATGCCTTGTTGCGTTGCCTCACCGCCTTCACAGGACATGGGCAGAATTAGTACCCAAAATTTACATGCATACATAGTGTTTAGTATTTAGTACAGATACGACATAAAACACTTTAGATTAACATGTGCGCTAAATCCTAGAAAAGAGACCCGCTAGCTAATACTCCGCCAATGGAAGTACCTTGCCAACATCTCGCCTGCGCCGCGCCTGCTCCTGCGCTCTTTCCGATGGCCTTGTGTCTCTCGAACTATCTCTACCCTCTATCAACGGCCGGAGTGGGTGTAGGAAATTCCCGGAATCAAAGAACCCATAGCCTCCCTGGCAATCCTCACTAGTTGCTACGCTGTACTCCGTTGGCGACCTTGTGCCGCTCGGCGATTGACCTCTGAGACGCAAAACATCCAGCTGGCGGCCATGGATAAGTCGCGCCTTAGCAGGTGACATTTTGTGCGCGTTTGCATGCGCGTGTGTTTGCAGGTGAGGCACATTTTTGCGAGTTCGTTTGTCGATTTCTCTTGCGCGAGAGGCTTTGAGATTAGACTGCTGTGTCGTGATGCGCAACATCCGTCGTATCTCTAGGAGATAGCTTTCTAGGTTGCCTAAGAAACGGCTGGTTTGTCTGTGCTTGCTGGAAACACAAATGGAGATCGATTCGTCCTTGATGATGTAGCCAATACCGAAGCCGCTGCCTGACGTCGGGCCAAAGCCAAACTGGCGGAGAGATGGATTGCCACAGTTGGACGTTGATAGGATGCAAGTGTTGAGGCGGTCCCATCCAGAGTCGGTGAATAACGACGGTAGAGGTTGTGTATCTCTACTACGAGAGGCACGCGAGCTTGTGCTATTTTCTCGGCTACGGATAACTATTGAAGGCGGAGAAACAGTGGTGTTGTCTGTACCGTCGGCAGATATTAGATATTCGGTAGTGTCTAAAGACGATGCGTTTGAGTCGGAATGCCGGCCATTGGGTGCAATATCACCCCTGCTAAGATCAGTAGCGCCAATTTCAATGTCGTCACTGACAGCGTGCTCCTCAAAACGTTGCACTAAAATAGAGTCGTCGAGAGCACTGCTGTCTATCGACTCGCCTGAATAGCTTAGCGGACTTGAATATCCCGATGGCTCGCTGCAATCAGCACGGCTCGAATTCAGCTCATCATCGACCGTCTTGCGCCATATAGAAAGCAGAGCAAACAAATGGCGGTCGCAGCCCTTGCCCATGGCACACTCCCTAGTGGTTGCAGTGTGGCGCTGGCATGCTTTTCGAAGCGTGTCGACCTTCTCCTCTGCTGATGTGGCAGTTCCCCAGAAGGTCTGTACGAAGTCTACCGACTCCTGGGAAACAGTACGGATAGCCTCTGTCCGTCCATGTAGGTAGGTCTTTGTCATAGCCGGCTCATATGTGCAGTCTATATGCCCGTACAAGCTATAGTACGCCGACTGGAAGGCCATCTGCACAAAGGCGTCGGGGGAGAATCCCATCGACGTAATGAAGTTTTTTCCGTAGGCACTGAAGTCAAGACACTCGAACTCATGCTGCATAACCAGGTCTGTCAGATGCGCCTCGGAGAAGCGCACAGCCAAACTGAGGGAATCTGGAACATCCCATTCAAGCTTGTGTGGCGTCGTGGTGACGTCACCAAAACTCTCAGGGTCACGCTTAGCCGGATCAGGACTGGTAGTGGCCCAAAGAGATGGGGCTTGTCCGTTGATTGACCGTGCAAAGCGCAGGATGGTATCTGTATAAATATCACTGGCAAATCGGAGCACAGTGTGGCCGTCAACGCCTGTATGCTCAAAGTTGATTCCCGCGCTACCGTTTTTGCACACGATAATCTGCAGCTTGTCATACCAACGGTTGATGCATGTACCAATCTGGACTCCCTTTTCCAGCTGACTGCTACCACAAAGCATGTTCTGACACAGGCCAGCCACGCCGGAAGGCTCATTATGGTCGAGACACAATATGAACAGCGCTGAGTCAACCATCGACAGGCAGTCAGCATTGTCGCGGCCTTGTTCCTGAGATAAAACTTGGCGGCATCGAGCCCACTGCTTGCGGTCTTGTGCAGTCAGCAGTCCAAGTGCGCCCTTGGCTGTTTCTAAAATGGGCAGCTGGGTAGCATCATCAATAATGGTTTGCAGGTTGACGCTAAGGTCTTTTTCAGCCATGATGAGATCGTTGTTGTTATCTAACACGTCAAACCAATAGAACTGCCCGTGGCACATGACGACAATATGCTGGGACTCGGGGTAGGCTTCGATTTTGCAGCCGTTCTCTGTTGGAACTCTAGCAGTGCCAAAAAGCCTAGAATATTGGTGCATGCACAGAGGTTTGCCTTTGACCGAGTCAGGGGGGAGCTCCTCGAGACGAATAGCCCGTACAAATTCCAAGGATGAGTAAACAAGCGATGCGGCTCTAGTCACTTGGTTATTACGGGCTGGAGTAGGGTCGTCCTCAAGCAGAAAAAATGGGTTAAGGTTGAAGACGACAGAACTCTCAAAGTTGAGATACGAATCGTACCCTAAGGGTGCATATTAGCATGATTTATTGGCAAATTATGAGAAACAAAACAGTGATGTGCGTATAGAAAATGGAAAAGGATAGCGAGTGCACTTACAGAACTGCTCTATATAACTTGGCTGGCCATCAGCGTACTCGATGAGCTTTTTTTGCAGTTCAGGCCCGTCCTCTGCCAGGAATCTTTCCACTGCAAGCTTGGTCTCTTCATGCTCCGAGGGCTCTTGCAAAGGCTTGACAGCACCAAGATAGTGCTTCACAGTCTCTTCAAGACTAGGAATCGGGAGTTTCGGTAGCTTGTCCTGGGCAGCAAACGTGAGTCCGGGTTGACCCCCCCTGGGCAGGTTATTAGTAGCCATTGGAGACCTAGGTAGAGGAACGGTGGCTGACTTCTTGGGGTCCAGAGTTTTGATGAGGTCGCTGTTGTCGGGAACAGAGCGAGGGATGTGAACCGATGTAGAAGCTTTACTTAGTGTTTCGCCAAGAGGGCGAGGCTCAGTGAAGCGCACTTTAGCATGAGCAGGTTTGTTAGTTGTTTGAGAAGACATATTGGTATTTGCAGGTGAGGGAGGGAGGAGGAATGAAAGAAGGCCTGAAAGAAATGTGATGTCGTCGTGGGGTTGGAGAAGTGTGAGACACCAGGTGACTTAAGCGTAGAGGGCGCAGATGCAAGTGCAGATGTTCAGCCCACGCAGAGCAGTGTGAAAGAAGTAGTGGCAATCGAAAAGGCAATATGAGAGCATGAGGAACTCCAGAGATGAGACAGAATGGTGTCCTTATATGAAGTGATGGGGCAAGACCAATGTTTCCATGTTCAGTTCGAACAACACAGGGGCCCAAGGTAGCCGGAACAAGCCAGACTTTATAGAAAGTATGGCGTGTTGAAATCCCACCTTGAAACCACTAGAGCTATTAGAAATAGCGTGCTCGGTTGTGAGAAGGATATTGAGAGGGGAGGGGTGAAGCGAGGCTCGGGGGGAGGCGTGCATCTGGATACAGAAAAGACTCACACAATTGAGGAAAGGAAAAGGAATTATGGTAAAGATCGGGAGGGTTAGGCAGAGGAGGGAAGCTCTTGGTTGGTTGATGCTAAGCACAATACAATATGGGACAGGGCAAGCAGGACAACTTGTTTTGGAGAATCAGGAAATACAAAGCCGATACGCATACTAATGGAGTCGGCCATGCACATGAACAACTCTTCTTGCTATATCGATTTAGGTACGTATCGAGTTAGAAAGAAAAGAAAGCCGGACTGGCTTCCATTTCCCCATGGGGAAGATTGTAGCTGATACGGGACTAGCAGCTAGGGTAGAACAAGTCCCAAATCAAAAGCGGCAATGCGTTGTAGAAGGGAAGGGAGGAATGAAGACAACGTGCACATGATCTAAGAAGCTGTGTATCGAAACGAAGGTGTGGAAAGTGGGAGCAAGCTCAGCCTAGAGTTGGTTTCCTTGCCAGGAAGATAGAAAGGAAGAGGGTATGTCATATGGGCGTGTGGACTTGCGGGCGTGTGATGTGTGCATAACAGATACAACTTAACTTACACAGGATCGAGTGTGCGGAATCCAACTAGAATTGGGGATAGAGAGAGGGATGGGTTTGGGATCTACGACCGATGACGTAGAATCAAACCCCATGTGTTAGGGTTTAGGCTGTTAGCAAGCGAGGACCAGCACAATAGCAGCAGCAGTAGAACCAAGCTTCTTGTCAAGGGGTCTGTTGTATCCATCAACCTGTCTGGTCTCTGCCAGTTCTAGAGTTGCAGTGGGTGATGCTGCTAAAAGCAAGACCACCGAACAACGCTATGAGACAGATCCAAAGCCCAGACCAAGAAGAGAGAAAATATGCAGCAATATTACTGGTCAAGAAAGCGGCTGAGTGAACAAAGGCAAAAAGAAAGGAGATGGAGGAAAAAGGAAAAGGAAAAATCAGGCGCAAAGCATCGCTCCATCTTTCTGTCTCTCCTTCCCGGCTTAGAGTAGCAGGGCTGTCTGCATATGAGGGAGACTTCCGTAGGGCCGACAGGCGAACAGAAGGACTAGAGAAATGAGAGCTAGAAAGTTAACACAAGGGTTGCCAGATTGGGGATTGGGCGCATGCTAGGCTGGGTCTTTCTGTGGGGTTGGTGTATTTATGGGAGGGGAAACAAGAACCAGAGTAAATGGGGGTCTCATCTACTGTGATTAACTACCAAATCCTGTCCCTGATCCTTGATGCTGCTGACGATCTGTCTGTAGCACAGCTATGGCTCGCTTGGATATATCTCGGGATTCAGGGCCGCGAAGCATCTAAGACTTTGCGAGAGAAGCCGCCAATAGCCAGAGCTAGCCTCGCCCTCTGACTTGTTACGATTAAGCTTTGTTTTCTCCAATATAGCAAGGTTTGTTCGGTGTTTAGCCAAGAAGAGAAACCAGGCCCTGTCTTGTGATGAGGTCACGGGGACTTCTAGGTCACAAAAGAACGCAGTGAGATAAAATAAAGGGCGGGCTGGCATGGTTCAATCTATTCAAGAATAAGGAGGTAGATATGACGAATCGAATAATCAGACTTGAATTTGGAGGGTAACTGAACCAGATGATGACTCTGCAGCGTTGGTAGGTAGCACATGGCTTCGGGCATTTGAATTTTGGCAGCTTTCCCGGTGGAGAATGGACGAGGGAGCTATAGTGTGGTGTCGTTGTAGTAGTCGGTGCAAAGCTTATTATCTAGGAGCCTTGGTTGCAGCTTTTGATGATGAGATCCTCTCCCTTCTCTGGACACACGGAAGTACTGCACAAGATGAAGAAGAGGAAGAAGATGAATGATGGCGTCAGCCGTAGGAAAGGGCTTTGGGGAAAGAAGGGTCGAATCGGCCGACCGGTATAGAAAAGAAAATACGTCGTTGCTTTGGATCAAGTTCAAATCTCTCGGCGGTGATTGGACTGATGCAGGGTGATCGGGAAGACGGCCGAAGGATAGAAGAAATCGCAGACGGGTAAACTGAATTAAAGCGGGATCTCATGTGCCAACCTTGCGACAGAAACAAGAAATATGACGTAGAAATCGAGTTGGAGTCATGGAAAGCCGATGAATAACAAGTCAATGATGAAGAGGGCCGCGAAGAGAGAGAGAGAGAAAACTTTTTGCCGTAATCTCCATACGACAGGACGCAGCCTTGCTCTTTTCTGAAGAAAAAAAATTTGTAAATGGGATGGGTAACTGCATTCTGCGGCTTGGGAGCTTGGTACTTGAGCCGTGAGGACTAGAGACATTCGACGACGTTAAACCTGTTCTACCACCATCATTCACTCTACTAATGCATGCATGCTACATCATACATACGTACACATGTGTTTACCCGGCCATACTACAACACTCTATGCTGTCACTCAGACACATGATACGAGCTATAAAAGCAGCAAGGAAGGATTCATCTTCACAACAGCAGTCAGGAAGCAAGCCCCTTTGGTTGAAGGGGAGGGAGTCTTTCCTACGTGCTGGCACGTTGACAATTGCTTTTCTACAGTGAAATACAATGTTGATGGCCCAGTAAGTTTTAGTTGCCCTAAGGCCTTAGTGCGAAACAACTCCGGCGGTCTCGGAATCTCGCAGTGTTCAGTCAATATTACCAACGCGAGACACGCACCAAGCAAGCAAGACACAGAGCTAGGCCGCCTTGGATTCTTGGAGAAGCCTGTAGATAGCTAGAGCCTCGGGGGAACGGCAAGGGAAGATAAGGTCCCAAGCCCAAGGAAAAGTCGCCGGATAAATGGACCTCTTATACTTGTCTTAGTCTTGCACTGTCGTCTTGCTTATGCTCAAGAGGAGTGATCTATAAAAAACAATAACCAAAACAAAATCAACTAATATACATTTCATTACTCAGTTCGTCGCTTGTTCGTTTGCACTCGCTCCTGGCCCGTCTCGCATAGAAACCTACAAAGCCGGATAAGCCATGGGATTCTATGACGGACCCCAATCATCTCCTAGTGCTGTTCTCCATATTCATGTGAACCATAGCAATCAATAGTAGTAGTAGCAGTAATAATACAATCCGCCTCAAGCTTCGCATTCAGCTTGGCGTTGGTTCTGTCAGCCAACAATAAAAATACATGGGCTCACCTCGTAGAGCTTCAAGCTCTCTCTGGTTTCCCGGGAGAGCCTTCTTATTCTGGCCCACTTCACCTTTCCTCTGGCTGCTCAAACGCAGGACATGCTGACCCCGGGTCTGGCTTCCCCTTGATCTCACCGAGTAGCCAGTCCGTAAGCCCCACGACTTTAGCTCCAACACCCTGTTCCCAACGGCCTCCCGCCTGTGCCAACTCGATAGTATGGCTTAGGATGCGGCCCTCGCCGTCGAACTGGAAGATATACAAGCCTGTAAAGTCTTCGTCGCCACGAGAACCCGAAGCTGTTTGGCTAGGTGTACTGAGCCCTGCAGCCTTTCCCCTACCGACGCTGGAGAGCATCCCTTCCCCACCACCGTTCGTGCCATCACCATCTGGCACCGTCCGCCAGCGCACAACAAGCTGCTCAAGCAGCGCGCCGTCACGTTGGGGGGCAAATGCCAGCGGCTCTTTCATCATGCGCTCCGAGACGATATCGACACGCACGTTACCGACTAGCGGCACGCGGTTCCATGCAATAGGCGAGGTCCATAAGGCGGCAGTATAAGCGACACGGCCGGAGACGGTGGGTAGGTGGGGGTGAGTGGATGGGAATAGATGAAGCGAGATGTTGGGCGCGAGAATGTGTTGCGGCAGGGGCGATTGGAGAAGGGTTGGTAAACGGTCCTGGAGAATGCGCAGGGCTGTTGAGACAAGTCAGTAAAAGTTGCAAGAATCAAATGGTTGCAACCAAAGAACATGAAAGGAATTTGCGAGCTTTGATGCTCCGATACTCTGGTGCCATGTCATGACACTTACTGTGCCCAAGCTTAATTTTGTTTTCGTCTGAACCCCCCGGCTTTCCGCTGCCACTCTGCATGTGCACGTTGCATCGGTCCTGTCGATTCCTTAAGATTTGCTTCTTGTGTAGCTTTGATCGCATTCTATCTTGGACGAGTCTCTCTAGCTGCTGTACGCCGCGTTGCTCGAAGCTAATCCCCGGCTTTAAGCTTGGAAAAGAACAGGCCAATTGTGATGACGTAGTAGCGGCCAAGCTAGCTCTGTAGTGGTGTTGCTGTTCCTCCCACGTAGTTACTGATCCTGAGCCTGAGCACTGAGAGCCGTCGACATTTAATGCCGTGCAGTGTGTCGAAAGGGGTTGCCATCCCGGAGGCTGTTTTTGCTGTTGGCTTCTGGATGGCTGCAGAAGGTCCGTAGGAAGCGGCGCAGAAAAAGTTGAGGTGAGTCGCTGTGAGGATAGTGCTAAGAGGGGATGCGGCCAGCGACAGCGGTGCAAGCGCAACGCTGAAACCATGTTGGACTGTAATTGAAAGACCGTTTAGGATGCTATAAAAGACCCCAATGTGGGTTTTTGTGCGTGTAAAGAGAAAGAAGAGAACAATCAAGTCAAGAATCAACAAAGGAACAGATAGGAAACCATGTGGGAAGTAATTTAAAAGAATTCAATAATTAAATGCATTTTTGGAGACTATTCTTTTGGTGAGATCAGAAAAGTGGAGCTCTTGTTCTCCTCCAAAACACCGAAAAATTCAGGCCCTGTATCATCACGAGTGCAAGATATTAAGCTCAAAGATCCCCATGAAATTCCACATAGGACGAATGTTAGGAAAAAAGAGGTCAAGTTCAGACATAGATAAGTCTTAATTGTTTAATGGCTCCCGGAAACAAGCCAGAAAGGAGAGAACTTCGACAAACAAAGTGACATGAAAAAGAAACCCATCAAAGTAAAAAGTAAAGCACGTCAAACGCCTAAATGCATGCGCTCTTCATAGAAAAAGAAGGAAACACAAACCGAGCAGAATGAAAATCAAGAATGGCAAGACAGACGAAAAGCAACAACAAACGAAGAAAGATAAAAAAACCGCAGAAGACGTCATCGTCAACATGACAGGAAGTCCGCGTCTCAGTCTCTGAACTAGACAAGAGAGCACAGCAAGGAAAGTACTGACACCCCACCCAAACCGACAGACACACAACCCCCCCAACACACCTCCGCACACCAAACAAAAA